>BPLR01015422.1:0-43089 GCA_021605095.1 Caerostris extrusa | reverse complement strand
CATTACGTATTGCTAAAAGAAGATAGTCTTTATAATAGCAAAAGAAGATTCTTATGAACTTTGAGTACGTTTTGTATCGAACCGCAAATTCGCTAAATTCAAAGATGTTTCACAGAAGAAATACATTTTTCAAAATAAGCACATGAAATAAAAATTAAACTAGACGCGACATCTCAATCAGTTGAATAAAGAATATTTCCAAAAGATACACAAGTGCAAGAATTCAATTCGCGAGAGTGTAAGAGTTGGAATAATATTGTTTATCCGCATTAGTACGAAGTTTTCAACCAATTCCACCTACATCAACTTCTTCTTCATGGCACGAAATTCAGATTTGTTGACAGCACAGGTTGACAGTTACCAGCTATAACCGCGTTATAACTGGCACTGTGACCAGCAACTGGGACCTCAACCGTGTGGTCCAGTGTGGTGGGGTAGAAGTTGCGGTGAGATCTTCAGACCACGAGGTGAACGCTAGGAGCGTGTCAGATCGAAAACAGACGGTCAGGACGGGCTCTTGGCTTTTATAATTGTCAGTACTATTGTGGAAGGGTGCCGTGTGTATGTATGTACTAATAGAGTAACAAATTAATGTAAATAGAAACAGAGACTGGTACTTCATCCTGGACACAACTAGCTGCTGCTAGTATAGCAGCTTACACAACGAAACAACGTAGGTATTTTGTGTTAGGTTGGTCCATCGACAAATATTATCGGTAAATATACACGGCATTTTTATTTCTTTAGCTCATGTTTCTTAAGTTTATATATAATTTACTTGAAATAAAAGGAAATCTTCATTTAAAGAAAATGAGAGATGTATTATTTTCGAAACTTCAAGTTTACCGTCGGAACGGTTTGTTGCGTAGCTGCCAAAACGAAGCATCTGAATGAATTTCTTAAAAAATTAGTTTCAAAACACTCTAATCTGAATTTTGAAAAAGCTATTTGCAGTGAATTCAAATCAACTTTAATAAATCTATTTTAATTGTTAAAGGTTCATGGTACTTAAAAATTTTGATTTTTAAAAGTTGAAAGTTTTCAAAAAGTTGAAGTTAGTTGCCGAAATGTGCGCAACCGCTAATGGGAAGTTACCCACCGTACATCAGAAATAGTAATTCAATCGGCGGAAAATGAAAATGTCTAATCTTCTTTAGCTTATCTTTGAATGTTTTGACGCAAAAGAAAATAATAATAATAACATTTATTATTATTTTCTTAACAGTTCGTTCCTTCGTTTCTTAACAGCTCGTTCCTTCCACTTTCTACCTTCATTGAGTTGTCATTGAGATGCATAGCATCAACCTTTTTTAGTAATGGCATGCATATAAATTTTATTTTCTTGTCATTCTTCCTCACTATGAAAGAAATGCAGAGATAGGGGAAATCGGTGTCCAGCACTTTTGGAGGAGTCGGTTTAAAATCTGACTCCCGATTCTTACGCAAAAATAATTTTTTTATTAATACGCTTTTATTAGTTTCACTCCGTATGTTTGTTTGTACGTATGTATGCACCACCTTTGGGCTCGATTTTTGCCCTACTTTAAGCGATTCAATTTAATTTGAACGCTGTACACTTATCAAGAACCGACGACAAATACTAAAATATTTTGATTAGTTTATTATCTCGTCATATTAAGATCGCCAGGATGAGTGAATAAGACACACAGCCTTGAAAAGTCATCTTGATCGGCGCATGATTTTTTCCCCGGAGATCTGTTTCTCCTCATACACTATTTAAGCTGCAAAGAAACATTTACAGACATCTTCGATATTCAAACCTATGTGACAGCGGCAACGGATAACGCGCCTGATTA
Source organism: Caerostris extrusa (assembly GCA_021605095.1). Lineage (NCBI taxonomy): Eukaryota > Metazoa > Arthropoda > Arachnida > Araneae > Araneidae > Caerostris > Caerostris extrusa. The sequence continues at coordinate 41,272 of BPLR01015422.1, read as the reverse complement.
GGAGATTCCCTTGCTCGAATCCAGGCTGCCTGACCTATTCGCATTTAGCCTTTGTTATTACGTACTAAATTACTGTAAGAACCAGTCCTCCATACAGGGATCTCATTTAAATATTATAGTTTAAAAAACACAAAAAATAGCATTTAGAATTAATCAAACTAAAAAGTAAATAAATTAATAGTTTAAAAGACTAAAAAAAAAAAAAAAAAAAAAAAAAAAAAAACGCTTTTTTTAGAGTGAACCAAACTAAAAGTAAAAATAAATTAATAGTTTAAAAAAACTAAAAAAATCCGCTTTAGAGTTAATCAAACTAAAAGTAAAAATAAATGTAATATAAGAAAAACACGCTTTGAGAGAAAACAATGTCACTTTTAAAAGTATGACATTTTTAAAACCTAGCTCTGCATTGAATGTAACTAGTGAAAATTATAACGATTGGATATCTAGCACCCCGCGAAAACGAATGTTCTTTTTTCTCGTCAGTCATTTTATTCTTAGTTAACAATTATTTTTTACTTTTTAGTTTGATTCACTCTAAAAGCTTGCTTTTTAGTTTTTTTAAACTATTAATTTATTTTCATTAATTTCACACATGAATATTCAGTTAAGGGAGGTGATTCAACCGAATCTTTCAAATGTGCATCAAAAGACAGTGAATGCTTGAGGAGAAAATCGAAGAAGCGTTTTCTCATCGAAAGCGAGTCCGCCGTGAAAGAAGATCTTATAGAAGACTATTTTATTTTAATAAAATTTCATGCTTTTTACAAATATATCCTTTTGTGCTTATAATGCGCCATTTTACTTTTGCTTATCTTATAATTACGCTGTAGCGCAGTACCTGTTCGCTGGGTATTGTTATTTTTGTGGCACATATGTATTTTCTGTTAGCAAATTGTGGGTACAAGAATATTGTAGCCTTTTTTCTCGCGGGAAGAGTTTTGGCATTTCATTCTCAGAAGGAAGGAATGTATATTCTTTGATAATTGCATAATAAAACCATTGACCCAAATTTGACAGCAGACAAGCAGTGTTGTGTGTAGCATATTACATGCAATTATACATATACGAGTTCAAGGAAAGTGATTGGGATTTGTTTCCACATTCTTCTAATTCCATTTGTTGAGGTCATATAATTGCGCAAAAGAGCTCAGGATTCAATATAAAACCCTTGTTGTTGTTGTTGCCGTGTCCCCCTCATGGAAGAGGGAAAGAGGGGTGCAGCTTCTTGTTCTGGTGGAGCACCCGTAGAAGTCTGACTTCTGAACGCTTTTACTGTCATAGAAGACCGGGACCTACAGCTTGAAGTGGATTCCGAACCACTACAAACACCTATGTCACAGCCGGGACTCGAACCCGAAACCTGTGGCACCGAGCACCAGAGCGCTAGACACTCGGCCATTCAGGCCCTTGTCATAACAGGGAATAAATTGAATAATTTTGAAATCATAGCAAACGTCCACTTGTAATAAAAAGCACTTCATGATTCAATATTTTCGGAAAGTCTTTTCGGGACTTTCTTTCTCTCTTCCCCCATGCTGCATCTTTTTGTTTAGCGTCGTTATCATTCGCGTCAACTTGACTTTCGAATCCTATTTAATCGACACCTGCTATATTTTCACGTGTAGTGTTAAATTATATTTACATGTGTAGCGCTTGCGTCTTAAGTCAATGTTTTGTTAAGTTATATTCTTTACACGTGTAGCATAAAATTATATTTACACGTGTAGCGTGTGTTAATGTTTAGATAAGCAAAATTGGCAGCTTTATTATTGTTCTAAGAAAAAAATAAAAACGGTTGTTGTTGCATTTTAACTTACAAGTGTAATTGTGTTGTAATACTTTATCGTGGCGAATCTGGGATTCCGAAAAAGTAAGTGTCATTCGCAAATTGAAAGCATAAACTTTATTTTGAAAGAGAGATAACGTAAAAATTTTATGACTGTTAGTGACTTCGTTTTTACGTTAAAAACACCCCTTCATGCAAAACGCCGCGATGTTTGGCCACTCCAGAGCTCAGCTGGCGCAGTTTCTGCAAGCGAATCGAATGTAGACCCCCCCCCCTACCCCTGAAGGATGAGCCGACTGGAATATTTTAAGGCTGCCGACGAAAACAAAAACGTACGTGACAGCGAACTTCGATGACACGACTCGATATTGACACAGCACCGAACGGAAGCCATTCCTGGGTGTGTTTGAGAAATCGCTACACGGCCGTCCTGTTGTGCCTGTGCTTGTGGATAACTAATTTTCTGACGGGACAACAGCACCGAGTGCCTCGTAATTAGTCTCCCTATGGACAAAGACGCCGATTACCCAGGGTCAATTTCCTGTACAGACAAAGGCGTTGAGTACTCGTGAGTTTCTTATACGGACAAGGTTTCGAACACTGATTTGTGTAGGGCCGAAACAGCCTGGTGGCATGCGAATCCGACTGAAAAGCTACCTTGTCTAAAACATGTTTGTCACTGAACACCTCCTAAGCGGCCTGACCGATTTTGATAAAATTTTTGCGCGTGTTTGAGTGGGTTCCCTGGATGGTTTAAATTCATAATTGGACCCGGTAGGTGGCGTTACAAACTGATATATCTTCTTATATATAATTCTACTGACTAAATTTTTTTAGTGTGTTTGACAAAACATGGAGAATGTTTTTTATGCTATCCCCTTTGTTGTAAGTCGCAGCTGATGGTGCTGCAGTCTGTCAACTTCTACATCGTTCAACCCATCGCTATGAAAATTGGTAATAATATGTATTCGAGTATGGAAAATAAGTTCGCGCTTTATTGATACTTACCACCAGATTAGCTGCAGCATTTCATCTTATTTACTGCTACTTATTCTTCTTATCTTATTTCTTGTTTGCCGCATTTCATGTCAATCAGATCAGTATTTGTTGATTTTATAATAATTTTTTATACATAGATTTAATAATAGCTTAATTTATATTATATGTTTATTTATATTATAAAATATTATAATTATTATAATATATTTATTATAAATTATTTATAAAATTATTTATAATTTATAATACATTTATTTATATTAAAATATATAAATTTTATATAATTATATTTATTTTTTTATATACTACAAAAATTATTTTTTATTTCTTTAAATATTTAAGCTTCGCCGTTCTTTTTAAAACTGCCAAAGGGGCATCTTGTTGCGATAAATCAATGTTCACCTCCGAAGTCAATCAAAAGACGGCTTTAAAGATTCAATAAAAATGATATATATTTTCCTAAATTCAAAATTATTGGATGAAACCAAATGAGAAGAAAAAAAATGTTAATTTTTATAATGTAAACTTTAATTTAATCTTTTAATTTCAATCTTTTCTAATTTAAACCTCTACATTTTACACTTTTTAAAAAAAATATATTTTTTTTCCCCGACATTCTAGGAATCAATGTTAAGGATCCAGGATTCCTTTTCTAGCGCGTATGTTCCCTGATGAAATATTTAAAATCGCTGATTTTTTTGAGTCAACTGCTTACTTGATGATTTTAGTTCTTTGAAGCTGATTTTATAATTAAAAAAATTGAAATGGATGTTTGAATACCCATTTTAATACTTCAAATCCTGCAAACAAATTGTCTTCGTTTAATATCAATGGAGAGCAATTGCCATGTGTATGCTTAGTAGGAAGCATTATGCTTCCACCGCCGTTTCTTTGCAAGTTTGGAACCATCTAGTAGATCAGGTGCTCCAAACTTTCCAGCCTTGGGGCCATACTGATTTCTCCAGTAAGTAAAAAGGGCCAAAACTTTGTTGAGTTTTATAAGATTCTTCCACTGGATACAATTTAATAATTTACAGAAATTTGCTCGTGTGCTGTTTTCTGATTTTGGTACTATTATTTACTTGTGTGAGTAAATTTTCTCCAAAATGAAGTACACAAAAGAATGTTTACAGATCTAAGTTAACCGACGAAGCATCTTTAAATCTCTTTTAATAATTGGTACAAGTAAAATTGATCCACAACTACAAACTATTGTCAGTGAAAAATTACGATTACATAAAATCTCATAAATCTCATTAATTGATGCCCCGAGGTTTCATTCGACGTTAATTTAACTTTTCCGTTCCTGAGGGAATTTCAGGAGAAAAAATCATATGTTTGATTCAGGATTTATACATTCTAAACATCGATATACATACATATGCGATACTCTTCAACCCAACATAACTACCGAGGGTAACCGCTGGATGTTCTGTAGTCTATAATATTAGCGGGATTCATTTCAATTATTTGTTACTTGTCATGCTTAAGTTAAGTTTTCTGCGTATTATGCTTGTCATTAAGCTCTATCTAGCAAGTCAATAAAGCCGAGTTATTATCATTCTGTTTTTTTTTTTTATTCAACTTGTTACAGCAACAATAAGCTATTCGCTGTCGCGAGCCGGATGGATGACACTGGCGGGCCGTAGTTTGGCGACCCCTGTACTAGAAGGGATTTTTACCACGGTGCTTAGAATCTTGCGCAACTCTTTATTAATACTCAGTGAGTGGGTAACATTTCTGGAGTCTATTAATTTCTCTTATTTTATAAAACGGGAGTCTCGTAAAAGCCTACTGACTTCAAAACACTATTTCGTTTTATTTCTTTACGTGCATAAACACTTTTGCTACTCCTACCGCGTTTCATGTCAATTAGATCAGTGCTTGTCGATTGTCTCGCATTTTCTTTAGGTGCTGCTAAACTTTTGGCAGTATATATATATATATATTGTGAACATTGCATCTTGTTGCGATAAATCAATATTCACATCCGATTTCCAGCTCTTTTATAAAATTGATTTATATTTTCTTAAATTCAAAATTATTTTGTCATTGGATGAAACCAAATGACAAGAAAAAGGTTTTTTTTTTTAAATTAAAATTTTTAATGTTACCCTCTTTATAAAAAATAATATATATTTTTTTTCAACATTCTAGGAATCAATTTTAAGAGGAAATGTCGAAGAGGCAATTTAATCTCAACCAACAGCAAAGTTAGTGACTGCTCGTGCAAGTCAGTTTCGAGATACTTGTTCTCAACGCTTTCCATATTCGATGAACAATGAAAGCTGTTCGATTATTAAGAACAGAATCAGATACAAATTCAGCCGTGATTAACAGGTGGGCTGAAAGGTTCCTGGGCTGACACATGATGGCGCTACTAGCATTAAATCCATATGATTTTTAGTTAGCCCCAACCTTCTAAAGACACGTGTATAAATTCGACAGCTGTTGTACTATTAGTATAACTTCTTGTTATAACCGACATACTAATAACTGTCAAATTTATACAAGTGTCTTTTGAAAGGCTAACTAAAAATCATATGGATTTAATACTAGTGGCGCCATCTATGTTAGCCTACGAACTCAGACCACATGTTAAGTATGATTTTCTGTTACTTGTTTTGGCTATTCTAGAGTACTTTGCTTGTTTATTCAGTGATGTTATTTTTTATTTAATGTTGTATTTTGTATATTTTTTTGTAAGGAAATGGAGATTTCAAGAAACAGCTTTTAAACGGCTCTTTTATAAGTGTAACAAATAATTTATTAATGAAAAAATCTGCTTTTTAAGAGATTTATGAGTTCAATAAAAGTCATTGAATTTATTTTTTTCTTCTAAATCAATAAGTGTGATTTTTTTTTTTTTTTTTTATTATTATTATCTCCTAAAAGACAGTGTTTGTGAGAAATTTGACGAATTTTTTTCTTTTATTACACTGTAGTATATAAATTGAAGTTATTAAACACTACATAAAAATCCTAATAAATAATGCACAATTACGATCATTTGAATGAATCTAGTCAAGATGCCTTTGTAGGAAATGAATGAGGCGAGTTTGCAGCCTACGGTGCGATTTTATGTATGTTATTATTTTTATGTATGTATTTTTATGTATTTATTTTATGTATGTACGGTGCGATTTTTTATGTATTTTTATAAATGTATAAGAAGCCCCTACATCAGAATGATTGTCAGAAACTGCATAATTTTTAATAGCTTTTGTTAACTAGTATCTCAACGCTGAAGATCTCAAAAATGTCTACTGAGTCAGTATCCGAGAAGTCATTGTGAAACCCAAGCCTCAAGTTACAAAGCCCATTCGAAATGACCCCTGGAAGACTAGAGGCCTACCTCAGCATAGGCCCATTTTAACATAAACTTTATGTTGTAGAATGCTAATTATTACTGCATATTAACATGCATAATATGGAAAGTGTTCGACTGCTTCTTTTCAATATGCAAAACTTTTTGTGAGCAAGGGAAAAGAACCAACTGACGGTTGGTGAAGTTGAGACATCCCAGAACACATTTAGGGGGTGCCGGTTTTTCGTATTTTCAGTCGTATGGGAAAACATCTACCAGACGGCGTGACGATCGATGTGGCCAGGGGTCTTTTAAACATATTGTCAGAATCATCATCGAGTTTCCTAAATCTTCTTGAGCGGATACGAACCTCAGGACTTTGCCACTAGGCTACAGCTCGGGCATTTGACCATGATAGTTTATAAAATTACATTAAAAAGTCGGGAGTCGGAATTAAAAAACTGATTCCGGAGTCAGAAAATGTTTTTTTTTTTCCGACTCCCCACACCTGCTTACTACAATGTGCATGTCACGAAATAATAAATGCACTGACGATGAAGGAAGTTCACGACTGTCAGGTCAGAGGCCCTACTGCTTGTCTCGCATGGAGCGGGGAATCATTGCTATTGATCCCATGACCATGCTTGCGAGTCACTTAACAGGTGGGCTGAAAGGTTCATGGGTTGACACATAGATGGCGCTACTAGTATTAAATCCATACGATTTTTAGTTAGCCCTAACCTTCAAAAGACACGTGTATGAATTTGACAGCTATTAGCATGCGAGTTGTAACATTTTTAGTGAAGCACTTTTGTTAGTTTGAAAAAATGGATAAAAAAAAAGGAAATTTCATGTGTTAATAAAGCATTGCTTTTTTTGGGGAAAAAAACTATTGAAGCCAAGGCTTGGCTTGATAAACATTATTCGGGCTTTGCACCAGGAAAATCAACCGTAGAGAAGTGGTTTGCTAAAAATTAAACGAGGCGAAATGAGCACCGAGGACGATGCACGCCCCAAAGAGGCTGTTACCGACGAAAACATCAAAAAAAAGTAAACAAAATAATTTCTGATAACTGTAAAGTGAAGTGGATTGATATAGCTGAGACCCTAAAGATATCAAAGGAACGTGTTGGGCATATTGTGAAGGAATATTTGGATATGCGAAAGCTCTGTTCAAAGTGGGTGCCGCGCAGAGCTCACAATCGACCCAAAACAACAACGAAGGGATGATTCTAAGCAGTGTTTCGAGCTGTTCAATCGTAATGAACCCGAATTTTTTGCGTCGATATGTGACAATGGATGAAACATGACTCCATCATTTCACACCGGAGGTCAATCGACAGTCAGCAGAGGGACTTCACGTGATGAACACTAAAAATGCTATGACTCCCCCATACTAACAGTGCAACAGCTGTCAAATTTATACACGTGTCTTTTGAAGGTTAGGGCTAACTAAAAATAATATGGATTTAATACTAGTATCGATATCTATGTGTCAGCCTAAGTGTTACATAAACCATTGAACGCATCGAGTCGCTCCGTTTCTGTACTCAGTGACTGCAATGGACTCTGCCAGCAGATTCGTAACTGGGCTATCCTGCACACGTTAAAAAAACCATTTAAAAATATGTCTTTGAAGTTGACTGCAGTGGAAGGAGAAGCTTAGAAAAGAGAAGAACGCATTTTTAAAATTGATTCATGATATAGTGTGACTTACTTTTTTTTTAATTTAGGTTTTTAAAAAAATAGAGTTATTCTTAGGCTCATTACTTAGACGTATTCTTTTTCTGCAATCGTAAACAATTTTTTTTATTTCCTCAGACGATGTTTCAACATATTTTAGGAATTTTCAATTTGTTCTATTTTGTGACGATGCATTCGTGTAATTTTTATATTTCACGCATTTAACAGATTCGATTTAAGTTAAACACACTAAATTAGCCAGTAAACAAAATATTGCAGATGATTCATGATTTACTATCTTTATTTTAACTCATTTTTATTCATGGACTCCAACGAAAAGTCATTACTTTTGCACGAAAGGAAAGTCAGTATAATGCATCATCATGTCGGTATTATGGCACCTTCTTGAAATGCTGTTTTCCCTAAATACGTTATTTTGAACTTCCTTTCCAACTAATCATAAGGCATTGATTTTTTTACTAGAATCTAAAAATATCCAGCAGTATAATAATAATAATAATATATGCATAGTAATATAATAAATAATATTAATGATAAAAATAATACTAATCGTACAAAATATCTAATATTCAATGAATTACTCCTATGTAACTATTCTAGTAAACTGCCCGGCAAACTGTATGAAATTATTTTTCCCAACAAATAAATTATCTAGAATCTATTAACACCTAGTACTATCGTTATAACAGTATCAGTATCTCTCTCTCTCTCTTTATATATATATATATATATATATATATATATATATATATATATATAATTCCCGTGTCACGATGTTTGTCCGGGATGAACTCCGAAACAATTCGATTTTAACTTTTTTTTAAATTTGTGTTTTGTTCCAACTTGAGAGATAGGATAGTTTTTATACAGGTTTTTTTTTTTATTTCGAGCAGTGCAGCAAGATCGCAAACAAAAGTTTCCAATTTCTAGTACTGCAACGTATTGTATGACGTAAATTTTATCTTATCTATAAAAGGTATGGTCATTCTATTGCGTAACTTAAATCCACCAAAAATTATGCAACAATTAGTCATCAAAAGAATTACCGGAAACGTACTTGAAGCAACGATATTGACAAAGTTTAAAGGCGAAGTCGTCCTGTTACCTCGAATACCTATGATACCATCAGAATCTACAATACCTTTCAAAAGGCGACAATTTCCGATATGTTTGGCTTTTGCGATGACAATAAATAAGTCGCCAAGGCAGACAATGGCTATTTGTGGCTTGGAATTGAGAATCCGTGTTTCTCCCATGGGCAGCTGTGTTTGCATGCTCACGTGTTGGGAAACCATCGAATTTATTTATTTTGACGAAAGACAGATTAACAAGAAATAGTGTTCAGCGCTTTTAGTTCTTAGATAAATAAAAATTAAAATAATTTAAAACAGTGTTAAAAATCACCATTATCTACCTCATTCATTAAATGAATAAAAAATGAAACATTTTCTATTCGTTGAAGCTTAATTTGAACTTTTCATCATTCTTTACCAATCACTTCCTTAACAATACCAATTATAGTATCTAATAAATGAACGAAATACAAGAAAGCCACAGCAACGCGTGGCCGGGTCTGCGATAGTATATATATATATATATATATATATATATATATGTAATTAGATATTTATGTGTTTATGCGTATATAAATATGCTAAATATGCATAGTAATATAATAAATAATATTACAAATAGTAACAATAATCATGTAAAATATATATTTGTAAGCAAATTATTTCAATGTACCTTTTCTAGAAAATTATTTAATATAAGGCATAATTTTTTTTTTACCTAATAGTGAACAATTTTTAAGTTATATTGTGGTGAATTCATTCAGCAAATTTATTGAATTATATTACATTTAAAATTTAAAAAAAAAAAAATCATGCACTATTTGTATAAAATGTCAAGTATCTCTGCATTTTTTCAGGAATATATATCCAGTAAAAATCAACATTTCGCGTTTAACTTCAGTTTTATTTTTTAAAAACATCTTATAAACATCCACCAAAACAAAAACAAAAATCGTAATCCATTTAGCATTTTCCAGAAAAGACAATTGTAATAAATTATTTTACTGTTAATGCATCGTATTAATATATGATAAAATAATTAGAGATTTTTGCAAACCGTACTTTGACAATACGGTATTTTTCTTCCTAGCGCGCATGCTCATAGAAAATTGCGCATGCGTATCTGTAATAATGTTTCCTATGAGCATGCGCGCTAGGCAGAAAAAAATACCGTATTTTTTAAATACGGTATGCAAAAATCTCTAGTGATAGTAACTAACAACACTAATGTAACCCTTGATTTTAAGGGGGTTTTTAACCCGCGTACGAAAAATAAATCCTTCCTTATTTTAAAGCTACACAGACGCTGCTTTCAGAAACGAGGAGACTCGAATGGGATTATTACAACGTATGCAAAAATGTCTCTCCTCAGTAGGCGAGACATTTTTGCATACGTTGTAACAATCATGCATGCCTTCATGTTCATTGCCACAAGACATGCCTTCCCTTTATTTTCTTTACTAGTATCTAAAAATATCCAACAGTATAATAATAATAATATATATGCATAGTAATATAATAAATAATATTAATGATATATAATAATGCTAATTGTACAAAATATCTAATGGTCTAATATCTATACGGTGAGTGCATAATATAATAATGCATAAATGGAAGTTAACGGAAAATTAACAAAAAAAAAAAAAAAAAAAAATATCAAAAAGACAACGTGTTTTTCTGCTGAAAATGTTTTTAAGGAATTCAAAGAGTGAATCCACCCATGAAAAAGCATCAATCGTATGGAGTATCTGGAATAAACTGAATGCGACGAGCGACGTAGACAGACTGGCCGCGCAGGACATCGGCAGAGGCGGTTCTACGACGACGGGCAGTCTCCGTCCCTTTGCCCGGTGAGAGCTGCAGGAGACGACGCCGTCGCTGTTGTCCCGCGGCATACCTCGACGTACGTGCTCCGCATAGAAGGCGGCCGTGATTCTCCGCGCCCTCGCCGGCTCCACGATCTCCGTGGGCTACGTGACCGGGGCTACGTGAGCCATTTGAATGTTGCGAGCCGAGGACGGAATAGGTTAGGGAGGGCGGTTAATGAAGCCATCCGGATGGGAAATAAGTCGTCTGATCAAACCGAGGAGGGGATCTCTCACTTGAAGAGTGACTACAAGCTCAGCGAGGATAAATACAGTTAAAAATAAATTATAGTTTAAAAAACTAAAAAACACGCTTTTGAGTGAATCAAACTAAAAAGTAAAAAATAATTGTTAACATAAGAATAAAATGAATGTCACTGTTCTAAAAGCTTGGGGTGCTCGATATCAATCGTTAAAATTTTTCACTAGTTTCATTCCGAAATGCAGAGTTCGTTTAAAAATGTCATACAAAGCACCCCACGCTTTTAGAACAGTGACATTCATTTTCTCGTCAGTCCTTTTATCCTTATATCAACAATTATTTTTTACTTTTAACTCTAAAAGCGTGTTTTTTAGTTTTTTTTAAACTATTAATTTATTTTTTACTTTTAGTTTGATTAACTTTAAAAAAGCGTGTTATTTTAGTTTTTTTTTTTTAAACTATTAATTTATTTTTTACTTTTTAGTTTGATTAACTCTAAAAGCATGTTTTTAAACTATAATATTTAAATGAGATCCCGGTACGGAGGACTGAAACTATAGTTCTTACAATAATTTAATTGTGGGTAAAACAAATGCTAAATGCGAATAGGTCGAGCCAGCCAGGATTCGAACCGGGAATCTCCTAAACCGCAGTCAGGCGCGTTATCCGTTGTGCCGCTGCCCCTGCTAGGTCCGAATGTCTTTACTGAATACTTTCATTCTACATGGGTTAAATTGCTCTTCATAAGTTAAAAATAAAATCACTCATCCTGGCGATCCTAATCAGGATGAGATAATAAACTTTATCAAAATATTTTATTGTCGTCGGTCCTCGATAAGTCTACAACGTTTAAATTAAATCTGATAGCTTAAAGTAGGGCAAAATCAACCGCAAAGAGTCAGTTACAAACAAACAAACAAATATACAGGTGAAACTAATATAAAAGCGTATTAAAAAGAATCAACTATTTTAGTTCTCAAAGATGTCTGTAAATGTCTCTTTGCCACTTAAATAGAGTGTATGAGGAGAAACAGATCTCCAGGGGAAAAATGATCAAGATGACTTTTCAAAGGCTGTGTGTTTTAATCACTCATTCTGGCGATCCTAATCATGATGAGATAATAAACTTATCAAAAGATTTTATTGTTGTCGGTCCTTGATAATTCTACAACGTTTAAATTAAATCGGATCGTTTAAATTAGGGCAAAAATCAAGCCCAAAGAGTCAGTTACATACATACATACATACAAACATACAAACAAACAAACAAACAAACAAACATACAGGTGAAACTAATAAAAGCGTATTAAAAATAATGGAATCCATTCCGCCAGGAAAATATAACATTTTACAGCAGTGCTCCATTACGGTTTACAACGAGGTTTAATAATAAATGAAAATTATATTTTCTCTTAATAAGTTCACGATTTGTGTTGGTACTGTTAGTCAAAAAATAATTTTAACGCTTTTACCTCAGTCGAAAACAAAATTAATAATAATATAAAAAATGGCATTATACCGCAATTTAAAAGATCGAATCTGCATTCAATTATGTCAACTGTGTACACACAAAAAAAAATGTAATATTCATGGAAAGATTCATTACATTAAAATAAATAACAGTCGAACATTAAATTCAAATTCTTAAAACTATCAATTTAATAACAAAACATGAACAATGGTTTGAATGAATAAAAATACAAGAAGAATAAACATGTGCACATGTGCATCATGAATAGAATCAAGGACAGGATGACGTCATTTCCGATATATCATTAAATAAGAAGGATCAAAATTACAACTCGACTACCAAAAATGAAGATTTTCATTCATTTAAAAAATTGCTACTAGTAATAGTAACATTTCTGCTGTTATAAATATAAAAAAAAAAAAACATTATGAGAAGATGATTCTGTCCATTTTATTTAAAATTCATAAATGGAAATTTTTTGTAAACTATTTTTATAGTTTGATGAAAGATTGAAGCATAGAACACGAACTAGCTTTTAATGCAATCAAGATTTAAATAGTACAACAATATTTTATTCGAGGTATTTCTATTTTATTGTAGACTAAAAAAAAAAAAATATCATCGCGGAGATGAAGGACATTTTAGTTAATTCGATATTCAAAAAGGCATAAATCAAGGGACGTTTTTGGACCTTAAAATTGTTTTTTGTTGAAATTTCATTCAAAAGATTTTGTAATATAACTACAAAGAGAATTTTTTTCTTTTTTTTTTTTGGGGGAGGGGGAGGAGGGAGGGAGGGAGAATAGGTAAAGAGAAATGTCATCAGGTATCAACCAATTGACAATCGAAAAATAATGTTTGCTAATCCCAAATATAAGGTCATTAAAAAGAAATATTCAGCCAGCACGACTACTGTTCTTGAAGATCTCTCTTATTCTGTGATATTGACTGCTCAATTCCAGAATCGCTTCTCTGATCGAGTGCCCTGATGAGCGTTATTCTAGTCCAGGGATCTCCAGCTTTAGGGCCATACTGTTTACTCAGTAAGTACCAAAGGCCAAAACCGTTTTAATTTTTCTAACATTATCTATCATTTCTAGACCAGTCACCGAGTACGCGCTCTGAACGAGCATACGCTTGCTAAATTCGCTGGTTCAGTTACTACAAACTCGTCTTACTACTTACTTGTCAGTGAATAATCACAATTACATAAATCTCATTAGTATTTTTTTGCAAGTGGATACCTCGCGGTTTCACTCGACGTTAATTTAACTTTTCCGTTCCTGAGGGATTTTCAGGACAAAAATCATATGTTTGATTCAGGATTTATACATTCAAAACATCGATATACATACATATGCGGTACTCTTTACCCCAACAGAAATACCGAGGTTAACCGCGGGATGTTCACTAGTTTATAATGTTAGTGGGATTCATTTCATTTATGTGTTAGTTGTTATGCTTAAGTTAATTGTTCTGCATGTTATGCTTGCCATTAAGCTTTACCTAGCAAGTCAATAAAACTGAGCTATTATCATTCTGTGTTTTTTATCCAACTTATTACAGCAACAATAAGCTATTCGCTGTCGCGGGACGGTTTGAGGACACTAGCGAGCCGGATTTGGCCCGCGGACCGTAGTTTGGAGACGCCTGTTCTAGTCGGATTTAATAAGCGGCCGGATTTAAAGCTCGCTCACAAAACGGGAGTTCCCCGAGATGAGATGCAGTAACACATTAAGTTAATTACCTTCTGCTTTAAGCACGTTTTACCCTGATTGAAAGGGAAACCTCCAGAAGTGCATCCCACCTCACTTGTTCGTCCCTAAATAGCGGTATGAAATGCTAATTCTATAAAAGGGTAGGGGGAGGGAAAAGCAGATTTTTTTAAAAACTTTTATGCTCCAAATATTTTTTTCATATATTTCTTTAAAAAAAAGGGGCGCAGTAGATCTACCTCCCCGTGGTGCATCTGGTAACACTTTTGAGTGGCTAAAAGATCTGCAACTTGGCACTATGTCTTCCTCCCTCACTTTGATACTCTTCGAGTGCTACAGTGGAATGCCGGTGGACTGTCTCAATCCAAGCGCGCAGAGCATTTTCTGACTCTGAGTGAGAAGGATATTGATGTCTTTACTGTTATGGAGGCAAATTTGACAACCGACTGCCTGCGAAACCATCTTTACAGACTCGAAATTGCTCCTTCCCCGATATGCACCTCTGGAGAGGCCATGGACTCCACGCATCTACTTCACTGTCCTGCTCTGAGCAAGACTTTTCTCGCCGAGCGATATTGGGAGATATGTTAGATGAATGAACTCTGTTTCAGCATGTTTTGTTGTTTTCTCTGTTCTTTTTTTTATTTTTTTCGTTGTTCTTTTTATTGCTGTAACTGTTCATAACCTGCCATTGGAAATAAAAAAAAAAAAAAACTTCAAAATTTAATAATAACGTAATTCAATTTAAAGTATACTTCTGATTTTTAAATCGATCCGTTAATGAAATGAGAGGGGCATTTTTCTTAAAAAAATGTTCAAAACCCATATAGACGTAGAAAAGGGAGTAAAAAAAATCGACTTAACCAAGCAAAAATATTGCCAAGCTGGTTTAAATGGTTTAAATAAAATTATGTTAAATGGAATTATTTCCATTGAAGCCATCACATTGAAGAAGCTAGAAGAAGAATCATTGTTTCTATTTAATTGCCATTTTGTAATAACTTAAACTAAAAAAGTATTTTAAAAAGACAATAATTTCACATATAATTTTTTTAAGAGCTCGTTCTATTATTATTTCTGAAGTACTAGAGAGTTTTTGCATACTGTATTTTCGACGTCCGTTATTTTTCTCCCATAGGAAATTGCGCATGCGTATCTGCAATAATGTTTCCTATGAGCATGCGCTCTAGGGAGAAAAAAAATAACGGACGTCCAAAATACGGTATGCAAAAACTCTCTAACGTTTGGTACTTTCCCGTTAGCTGCACGCAACTATTGCCAATCAGATAACTTTTTTCACTGCAAAAACTCATTTTCAAAAACGAATTTCCCTTCACTTAAATTTAATTTCTCTTTCATTCATTAATATAAAACCAAAAACGCGCTATATTTGGCGACGTATCGCTTGCGCCCGGCTAACGGAAAAGTACCTGCGTTTTTCGCAAGACGAGCGAATTCTAACAGCTGGGTTGAAAAGTTCACAGGCTGACACATAGATGACGCTACTAGTATTAATTCCATATAATTTTAAGTCATCCTAACCTTCAAAAGACACGTGTATAAATTTGACAGCTGTTGCACTATTAGTATGCGAGTTATAGCATTTTTAATGAAGCAACTTTTGTTAGTTTGAAAAAATGGATAAAAAGGAATTTTTGTGTTAATAAAGCATTGTTTTTTGGCGAAAAAAAATACTATTGATGCCAGGCTTGACTTGATAAACATTATTCGGACTTTGCACCAGGAAAATCAACTGTATGAATGAATATTTGGATATGCGAAAGCTCTGTTCAAAGTGGGTGCCGCACAGAGCTCGCAATCGACCCAAAACAACAACGAATGGATGATTCTAAGCAGTGTTTGGAGCTGTACAATCGTAATAAACCAGAATTTTTGCTTCGATATGGGACAATGGATGAAACATGGCTCCATCATTTCACAACGGAGTCAATCGACAGTCAGCCGAGTAGATTAGCTTTTAGATAAAGCTTCCAAACTTATTGACTTATACACGGAAATGTGCAGTACATTAATTTTAGAAAATGATAAAAAAAAAAAAAAAAAAAAAAAACATTTAGAAGGAATTTTGTTGAATTGGACCTTATTAAATAGGACAAAAATTAATAGTTGCTAATGAAGTAGAAAAGCACCAATATCTAAGGGCATAATATACAAATTAATAACAGAGATTGTACTTTATATATCAAATAAATAACCTGGTTGATAAAAATAAGTTCAATAAAAATGTACGTGTTTTATTTTAAGAAGACATTTTAACTAATATCTGATTATATAAAAAAAATATGTTGCATAATTAAAAAATTTATTTTGAGAAAATTTCGAGCAAGCATACCATCCATACGAAAATTTCCATTTGTGAGTGATTGAACAAAGAGATTTTGCATACTGCTGCAGTTACTCAAACGGTAAGTTTTAAATCCTTCCTGTCTCTTTCAAGGGAATAGGGAGGAGGGGGAGGGGGAGGCAAATAATTTCGGATTCTTGAGTCACATTTTTTATGCCGACTCCTAATTCTTCTCCATCATTTTATGAAACGAGGATCTTTACTAATAAATTTAGAAGATTGATAAAAATAAATTCATTGACTTTTATTCAGCCCATCTGTCCATCAAAGCAGTTTTTCGAAAGCAACTTTAAAGGTTTTTTATAACATTAAAGTTCAAATATTTGCTCTCAAAAACCATGTATTTTAAACGTTCTTACATAATGGATCCATATATATATATATATAAATCAGCATCCATTTGAAGAGATACAAATGCATTACAGAATAGCCATTGGCGAGTAAAAGAACATTTTAAGAGCAGCAAAGGTTCTCTATTTGTGATACAATAAATCGTAAACTTAATTATTATCATAAAGAAAATACTATCGGATCCAAAATCGTATCCAATTACCGTATCCAAGATTGCATGTATTGTATCCAAGATAGATATAGATTGCATCCAAAATTGCTTTCGGTAAGCCTCGGTGTTGAAAAAAAGTTTATCGACATCAATTGGCAACGGGCGTACCGATTACGGAGTACCCATGGGGGAAATACCCTAAACCTCCTCATCTTAATTCATAAATAGGATTTAAATTTTAGTTGGTTGCTTAATTAATGTTGGTAAATAAATAGATAAAGTTTCTAAAATTCAATTAAATGGTACTCAAAAGTTAAAAATGCTAAAAATAAATAAAAGTAAAATACAAAATACAAAATTAAAATTGAAGAGGGCCTGAATGGCCGAGGGGCTAGCGCTCTGGCGCTCGGTACCACAGGTTTCGGGTTCGAGTCCCGGCGGTGCCATGGGTGTTTTTAGTGGTTCGGAATCCACTTTAAACCGTAGGTCGCGGTCCTAATAGGATCGTAGAGCGTTACGGGGGCGTTGTTACACCGCATCCGTGGCTTATCTTCAAGTTACACGCGTGTCCTGGGTCATGCAAAGTGAGTCACGTCTGAGCAGCGCTTGCCTTAAGGCATCCAAGACCAAGCTGTCTAAGTGTTTGCCAGCTGCATTAGAACAAAAAAAAATTAAAAATAAAAGAATTTAAGTTAAGTTAAAATTTGGTACAATTAGGGACTAGAAATAAGAATAACTCATATATAATTTCAATGTCAGAATCTCCACTCTGCTTGGAGAACGAAACCTCGAATTTGGCGCCTTCCTGACTCTCTGGATTTTATGCTAAATCAGTCTCTGTTTTGGCTACGGGTCGTACGATTGAAGATTCAATTGAATTGTTTATTTAACATAAATAAAAATTATAAACAATGAAAATTATTCGTATATAAGAATGGGATCTTTAAACAGACTTCTTGTTCTGAATCCTCTCTTCTGCCGTGTTTATTGGACCACGGCCAACTTGCAGTTTCACACAAGAATAGTTGGGGAAAGATGTCACTATTCTAATAGCCATGAATCATTCGAAACGAACGACAGAGCACGTGACTCATTAGAGAGTTTTTGCATACCGTATTATTAGAATATCGTTCTTTTTTAGCAGCACATTTTCTATTGCAATCTTAAATCACGCGGCCAAAGGAGAATTGTCTCGTGAGGATATTAATGTGGCATTTAAATAACAACTTGTACTCTATTCTTTCACCTCGAATTACATACCAGAATCATCATCTAGTTTGCACAGGTTAGTAATAATAAACAAATCTCATGCATAAATTTGAAGACCTGTACGTTTATCTTTCTGTCCTGTCGTTCTCTCGAGTAGATTAGAGGGTGGGCCTGAATGGCGTTCGGTGACACAGGTTCGGGTTCGAGTCCCAGCAGTGCCATGGACGTTTGTAGTGGTTCGAATCCACTTTAAACCGTAGGTCGCGGTCTCCTATGACTGTAGAGCGTCATGGAGCCAAAGTCAGACTTTTACCTACGAGTGCTCCATGACAACAGAAGCTGCTTTTCCTTCCCCTTCAACCATATGGGCTCATGGGCTTGGCCTGGCTGTCTGCCAAGTGGGATAAGAAACAGCAACAACAGATGAAAGAGTTTGGGTGTATTTTTGGAGAGATATTGGTACATCCCATTCCAGTTTAATTTTCTTCTACGATCCTTATAAAGACTTAAAAAGGAAAGGGCAAAACAAATTTCTAATATTTCCCGTTTTATATTAATTAATTAATTATTATACACACTCTTTCAGTGTAAAACACTTGAAAGTGTATCCACGAACGACTGCCTGAAATTTTGATTTGAATTTTTTTTTTTTTTTTTTTTTTTTTTTTTTTTGTAATTTTTATACATTATATGTATACTCGTATATACTTATACATTATTTTATATGTATTGTAAATGATATTTTTTGATAATAACACTCTATATAACACTGTATATAATAACACTGTATAATATCATAACACTCCATTTCAGATGAGCCCGTGAATTATCTGTTGGAAAATAATGAATGCAAAAACAATGAAATATATTGCAAGTTATTTATTTACTTCTCCATACAGAAATTCCGGAACTCTGCCTCAATCCCTTGCATTGGTGACGACAGAGCACGGTTCGTTTATATTAACGGTTGTTTTATATTAATTAATTAATTATTGTACATACTCTTTCAATATAAAACACTTGAAACATAGTGTATCCACGAGCGACTGCCTGAAATTTTGAATTGAAATAATATATATATATACACATTGTAAATGATATTTTTGTCTCTTTTTTTGTCTCTTTACATTTCAGATGAGCTCGTGAATTATCTGTTGGAAAATAATGAATGCAAAAACAATGACATTGAAATTAGTATGAAATAGAATATATAGAAATGTATAGAAATGATATAGTTATTTATTTATACTGGGGTCTGATTGGCCTGTGGCTAGCGCTCTGGCGTTCGGTAAAAGTTTCGGGTTCAAATCCCGGCTTTACCATGGGTGTTTGTAGTGGTTCGAATCCACTTGAAACCGTAGGTCCCGGTCTAATACGATCGTAGAGCGTTGCGGGGGCATTGTGACTCCGCGTCCGTGGCTTATCTTCAAGTGACACACGCAGCCCTGGGTAATACAATGTGGGTAACGTCTGTGCAGCCCTTACGGCATAAAAAGCTCACGGTCTAATTGCCAGCTGCATTTGAAGGAAAAAAAATATATATATATATATATATATGTAAATGATATTTTTTGTCTCTTTTTTTTGTCTCTTTACCCCTAACACTCCATTTCAGATGAGCCCGTGAATTATCAGT
Organism: Caerostris extrusa; assembly: GCA_021605095.1. Classification (NCBI taxonomy): domain Eukaryota; kingdom Metazoa; phylum Arthropoda; class Arachnida; order Araneae; family Araneidae; genus Caerostris; species Caerostris extrusa. The sequence goes on along the minus strand of BPLR01015422.1, from coordinate 21,435 downwards.
TGGAAAATAATGAATGCAAAAACAATGTAATAGAAATTGCAAGTTATTTATTCATTTCTCCATACAGAAATTCCGGAACTCTGCCTGAAAACCACTGCGTCCGAGCACGGTTCGTTATCCGCCGGGGCGCTCCTCCCGAAGCGCACGTGCTCTTGGGGCGACGCAGAATTAGCTTTCAGGGTCGCACGGAAACAGAAGGGAAAAAAAAAGGCGGGGGGGGGAGGGGATTCGGCATTCTTCGGCGGAAGGGGCTCGTTTGCAGAGACGGGGTGTCGTCCGACAACACGTGACCGACGCGGCCGTCACGAGCCCTCCGGACGTGTCCGAAAAGCGCCCCTCGACGTTCGGATGGCGGTCACGCCCTCTTGTCACGTGCACCACCCCTAATTCTACGTCATTGAATGGGAAAAAAGTCTTGTCTTTACGAGATCGTCTGGCATTCGCATCGCAAGTTATAAAATGCCTCTGCCATTCACCCTTACCATGATAATTTGCAATTCGTAAACGATTTCAGCTTTTAATTTTCACGTTTTTGCCATTATAATAGTTGGGCTGACATGTTCGTAGGCTGACACATAGATGGCGCTACTAGTGTTAAATCAATATGTTTTTAGTTAGCCCTAACATTCAAAAGACACGTGTATACATTTGGCAGCTGTTGCACTATTAGTATGTGAGTTATAGCATTTTTAGGGAAGCAACTTTTGTTAGTTTGAAAAAATGGATAAAAAGGAAATTTCGTGTGTTAATTAAAGCATTGCTTTTTGGCGAAAAAAAATACTATTGAAGCCAAGGTCTGGCTTGATAAACATTATTCGGACTTTGCACCAGGAAAATCAACCGTAGGGAAGTGGTTTGCTAAACTTAAACGAGGCGAAAGGAACACCGAGGACGATGCATGCAGTGGACGCCCCAAAGAGACTGTTACCGACGAAAACATCAAAAAGTCCACAAAGAACATTAAAAATGCTATAACTTCACTTAAAATGCTATAACTCACATACTAATAGCGCAACAGCTGCCAAATTTATACACGTGTCTTTTGAAGGTTGGTGCTAACTAAAAATCATATGGATTTAATACTAGTAGCCCATCTATGTTTAGCCTACGAACTTTTCAGTCCACCTGTTATTTAGGAGTGTTTAATGTCCATTCATTTTTCTAATGTCAAACCTCACAATACTATCTATGCAGCGATATTCCGTTTTATATGTGTGGGTTACGCGCAGAGGAGGGGGAGGAAAGGGACACCTGGGCTAACGCCAGAGATGATATGTTGATGGTGGCATGTCAGTTTATTGCCACGCATTGGCTTTAAAGTGCAACCCATTTGCAGAAAATATGAATCCTTCATTGACTGCAGCTACAAGGACTGCCGCTCATCGACAAGTAGATAGTTACAATCCGAATTGATAAAGAATCTCTTCCTAAAGGGTGAATGGGATTTAAAACCCGACATCCACGCGGAGTCAGCACAGTCACCTGAACAGTTGGGTTGTGCAGATCTGTGGAAAATCTGCAATGACAACACTTCAAACCGAGTGCAGAAATAAATTAAGGGTTTTGGCTCACAAGGGACATCCAACCACATTGTTTCGAGATACTAAACTCATTAAAGCGCATTAAATTCTATGATCAAAATAGTCAATTGGTCATTTAATTTAAATGCACAAAATGCAAATGCAACAGTCAGTCAAGTAGCAATGTCAATAGTTTAAATGCAATACAAATATATATATATATATATATATATATATATTCATATAAATAATATTTGAAGGGTGATTATTAAAACCCTTCTCGATATATGAGCACCTAGCTGTTTTACCACTCATACTGAAAAAAATTTTGGCTTAAGGAATTTTGAGATATGTTGTCAAGAATGATATGGCAAATAAGAGATAAATTCTAAAAGTCGAAATTTCAAGTGAAACACCTACTATTTTTATTGAAATGTGAACATAAATAGCGTTGGAAAGGTAGCTGTAAAACGAAAATTGCCGGCGTCAGAAAGACCAAGAAAAAAGGGAAAGCAACCGTGGTGCTCACAAGACCAAGGTTGCTTCACAACCTACTGAAACTCCCTGAAAAAGGAGAATTAAATAAGGTATACATGTCTCCCGGCTCAGCGTAAATCACCATTATGACTGATGATGTCGTCGCACTAGGTGAAAGAAAAGCCACTGTGAAACGCGTGCCACCTATCTTACTTTCTTGCACTCTGAACAACATGCAGCTTACAGCGAGACAACGAAGGAAATTGCAAAAAATTATTATCTGAATGAACAAAATGCCGCAGAGTCATTCCACGTCTACCGTTACATGGGTTACGGCGACGCCCGTGTTATGCAATAACAGGTGGGCTGAAAGGTTCATAGGCTGACACGTAGATGGCGCTACAAGTATTAAATCCATATGAATTTTAGTTAGCCCCAACCTTCAAAAGACACGTGTATAAATTTGTTGCGCTATTAGTATGTGAGTTATAGCATTTTTAGTGAAGCATCTTTTGTTAGTTTGAAAAATGTATAGAAAGGAATTTCGTGTACTAATTGAAGCATTGCTTTTTGGCGAAAAAATACTATTGAAGCCAAGGGTTGGCTTGATAAACATTATTCGGACTTTGCACCAGGAAAATCAACCGTAGAGAAGTGGTTTGCTAAATTTAAACGAGGCGAAAGAGCACCGAGGGCGATGCACGCAGTGGACACAGCCAAAGAGGCTGTTGCCGACGAAAACATCAAACAAGCCCACAAAATAATTTCTGATAATCGTAAAGTGAAGTGGAGCTAGCTGACCCTAAAGATATCAAAGGAACGTGTTGGACATACCGGGAATGTATATTTGGATATGCGAAAGCTCTGTTCAAAGTGGGTGCCACGATCGACCCAATCAACAACGAATGGATGATTCTAAGCAGTGTTTGAGCTGTTCAATCGTAATAAACCCGAATTTTTGCGTCGATATGTGACAATGGATGAAACAGGGCTCCATCCTTTCACACCGGAGTCCAATCGACAGTCAGCCGAGTGGACTGCACGTGATGAACACAAAAATGCTATAACTCACATACTAATAGTGCGACAGCTGTCAAATTGATACACGTGTCTTTTGAAGGTTAGGGCTAACTAAAATTCGTATGGATTTAATACTAGTAGCGCCCTCTATGTGTCAGCCAACGAATATTTCAGCCCACCTGTTAGCTGTACGGGACTCTATACGCAAATTTGAAGAAACTGGTTGCACATGCTATCGATCTCGACCTGGACGACCTTCCGTTTCTGTCGAGATTGTTGCAGAAGTCCATGAGACGATAAGCGAAGTTAGTCTTGCAGGATTCTGTTCTTCACGTGTTTATGCATTGGTTCCAGCCAGTCCAGATGTCGCAAGCTTGTGGTAACCAATTACGGCTGGATTTCACTAATAAATTCCTCACCCGATATGACGATGATAACAGTTAGCCTTTACGAACTCTGTTGATAGATGAGGCCCATCTCTCGATGACTGGTCACGTTAATTCGAAGAACTTCGTGCACTGGTGAGTCGATATCCCCCATGTTTTTTTCCGTCACATGGAGAAAAATGACTGTTTGGGGCGATATAACAAACACCTTCCTCCTCAATCCCTAATTTTTTTTTTTTTGAAGAGATTACTGTCAAATGTCTACAAACGCATACATTAATTTGTAATTGACTAATCAATTGTAATTGATTTTCAACTGCGAACCTTTTGTACCTGAGACGCACACACACAAACAAACCATACAGATATACACACTATATGCAGTATGGGGCCTGAATGGTCGAGTGGATAGAGCTCTGGCGCTCGGTGCCACAGGTTTCGGGATCGAGTCCCTGGCGGTGCCATGGGTATTTGTAGCATTTCGGAATGCACTTTAAGCCGTAGGTCCCGGTCTCATAGGACTGTAAGAGCGTGACGGAGCCAAAGTCAGCCTTCTACTTACGGGTGCTCCATCATAACAGAAGCTGCTTTCTTCCCCTTCAACCATGAGTCCATACGGGTTGGTGGGCTTGGTCTAGATTAGATATATACCAAGTGGGATAAGTAACAACAACAACATATGCAGTATAGGCACCTGATTTCATTCCTTTGGTTTTTTGGGTATGTAGATTCTTGAAATCCAAAGTGGTTGTATAGTAATCTGCAAACTGTATCTGATTTGAAAGATGCCATCAGACGCCATGTTCAACAGATTCCTCTTGCCATGGTACGTGCTTCAGCGCTGTTCACCATCTGCCAAATGTGCCATTGCCTTCTACGCAAAGTGTCATTAAGGAGTTCAGTGAAGAAGGTTTCGTGGAAATTTTGTGATGTTGAAAAATGTTTTGCTTTCTTTTTTGACTCTCAGTCTTTATTGGCCGTCATGACTTTTCTTCTTAATCTTGTCTAGCGCCGGAGAGATTCTATTCCTAGATCACTATGAAGATCACATTGTAATAAAAAAAAAAGTAGGTGTTGCCATTTAAATTTTGTCACTGTAACCGTGACTGTTAGAATTTAACTGTTGCTCTTAATATGATTCTTGCGAGCATACCTCAAAATATTTGGAGACAAAATTTTGTTCCTTTTTGTGAATGGTATGAAAGCTAACGGTTCATAGATGGAGAAAGTTTTTTTTTTGTATAATCCCTCTGTATATACATATACATACATACATGCACATATTCAAAAATTTATATATAATATACATAAGGGGTAAAGATTTAATTACACTCTCTTTAGGTTTACGCTATTCAAAAACTTTGGTTTGGTTTTGTCGCTCTTGTCATCTTCTGCACACTATAGGCTAACAAACCGAGTCAGTGGATTAGCCCAAAGTGTGCACAGAATGACCGTAGAGCGACAAACCGAACGAATTTTCAGAAAGTTGTGATTGGCAGGGGTACCTCCAGTGAACCTGTGGCCCCTACTGGCAAGTGGTTTGTCGCTCTAATTGGTCCTCTTGAGCCCACTTTAGGCTAAATAGACTGTGACCTACAGTTTAACGTGGATTCCAAACCACTGACAAACATCCATGCCACCGCTACGATTCGAACCTGAAGTCTGGGATACCAAAGGCTAAAGCGCTAACCACTTGGCCACCAGGCCGCTCAAAATTTTGAATAGCTGTTCTCATAACGAATTACAATTCATAAAAGGATCTCAGATATATTTTTTTTACCTTTGTTGTCATTGTATTTAGGAGTGTTTAGAGCCTCTTCTATAATTTTTGTAATGCATAGACACATGTGCATCGCCTGCAGCGATGTCCCCTTTCCCCCATTTCTCGCAACCTCCTGAGAAGTGTGAGGCGCTAATCGCTCTCTCGAAAAAGAGGACCACACTCCAATCTGTGAGTCATCCATCTTCGAGTCCCCAAGTAGATTAAAGTGCCGTCCAAAGGAGGATTAGGCAGCAACTCCCCTCCCCGAAAAAAACCTTCCGCGAAAGAGATTCTCTTTTTTTTTTTAAAGAAACTTTCTAAAAAGTAGTAGAGTCTGTAATTTCCATTGAACGGTTTGACTCAACCAGGAAATCACGAACAATATCTAAAATTCTAAATGCCTATAATGTTTAAAAACATTAATGTGGATCTAATTCAGGTTTTTTTTTTTTTTTTCAATTCTTTTCCCAAATGAAGTGAAACCGTTTCGCATGTTTAAAATCGTAAAATAAAATCAAAACACGTCGGCGTTCTTTAATCCAGTATTCGATGGTTCAATACCTTCTCATCATCATAATTGGCTCGACAGCCCGTTGCGGGCCTTGGCCTTCTTTAAAAGATCCAGCAAGGCTGTTCTCCTCTTGGCTGTGGACCTCCAGTGTTGATCTTAATAACATTAAAATCAGGTCGTCGACCCATCTTTTTTCGGTCTTCCCTTGGTCGCTGCCCAAAAGGGGTTACATTGAAAACCCTCAAAACAGCTCTGTCTTCCATTCTCATGAGATGACCACAGACGTTTTATTACTGTTAGATATTCTCAGATGATTAGATAACTTGCAGGGGCGAAATAAATAAATAAATAGTGTTCAACAAAGGTGGAATCATCCCTGACTGAGGTGCAGGAACGAAGACATATCATCATCATCATAGCATCATCATCATAACAGGCTCGACAGCCCGTTGTGGGCCTTTTTTAAAAGATCCAGATAGGCTGTTCTCCTTTGGCGGTGGACCTCCAGTTTTTTATCTTAATAACATTAAAATCAGTCGACCCATTTCTTTTTCGGTCTTCCCTTGGTCGTTGTCCAAAAGGGGCTACATTGAAAACCCACAAAGCAACTCTATCACTTTCCATTCTCATGAGGTGACCGGCCCATCTCATTCCTTTCAGTTTAACAAATTTTAGAATATCAATATCTCTAAAAAGTTTGTAAAGTTCAAAATCTTCTTCGCCAATTTCCATTGTCATTGATACCACCAAAAATAGTTCGTAGCACTTTTCTTTCAAAGATTTCTAACATTTTCACTTCTCTTTCTGTTAGTGACCCTGTTTCAGATGCATTCAACACCTTCTACGCACTTCATTTTCTATAATTCGATCGTGCCTCTCGTTTTCAGATTTTTCGTGGGAATACGGGGCTTGACCGTCGTAAAGTTGACCGCCACATCTCGACACAGCGCTGCTTGCATTTTGGTCCAGCTTTATCGTACTACTACTCCTTTTCATTTCTGCATAGCCTAGAACTCATAAGTCTTCCGCATGCGTATAATTCTAAATTATTTTTTTTAAGGAGAGGTTCGAATCACGAACGCAACATTAGATACTTTTTTAAACAGCAGGCTCATGCATGCATTGTTTCTCATCACAACTTGTGTTTATTCTAGTACACTAAGAATCTTTCTTTTGTGGGTCCCCTCCCCCTTTTTCATTATTATTATTATTTTTATTTTTTATTATTTTTTTTATAAATGCAAGAACTCGGTGAATGTTCATTCAGTTAATTTTCAAAGTACGAATGCTGATGCTGATGTTGCTGGAATGATAAAATGTGTTGGATATTAACATTACCAACAGAGAAAAGTTCAGAAACACGTTAAATAGGAACGTGTTTCAGTCGTTTCAATTTTTATCCAGATTGATTTATTTTTGGGGTTTTCTGTAAATATTATATAGACCCTCGATTATCCGGCAAAATCAACAATCCGTGGTCCCGTACGTGGCACATTAAAGAGCAATCCGCTTCCTGTAATCGGATTTATAAAAAAATGAACATACACTGATAATGCGTCTGTCTGTTTTTGTTGTGGTTGTTTCTTATCCCACTTGGTTGGCCAGCTCACGAGCCCATACGTACTCATGATTGAAGGGGAACGAAGCAGCTTCTGTTGTGATGGAGCACCCGTAGGTAGAAGTCTGGGTTCCGTGACGCTCTTACGGTCATAGGAGACCGGGACCTACGTTTAAAGTGGATTCCGAACCACTTCAAACATCCATGGGCACCGCCGGGATTCGAACCCGAAACCTGTAGTACTGAGAGCCAGAGCGCTAGCCACTCGGCCATCAGGCCTCTGTCTGTTTCTAGTCACAATTTAGGCAGTAGCATATTTAAAATTTTTGTATTCAGCAATTGCTGATGCAAATGTCTGGAAGTAGTTCTGAAAATGGTTGTGTGCCTCGCCAAGATCTAGACTCGTTTTCAAAAATATCGTTAAAAAAATTTAAAATTAAAAAAAAATAAAAAAAAAAAACATTTGTTCAAAACTGCCCCTTGTGTCCTGCGAATACGCTTACCTGTGAAGAGGTGGAACTTTACAATGAGCGATACAGAGAGGACTTCAATTAATTTATTGTTTTTTTTATTTCTTTTTTCATTTGAATATCGAATTATAATGGATATGAAGAGTGAATATTAATGTTGGATTTAGTGAAAGTATTAGGGGCTTTTTCATATTAAATAATTAAATTTTTTTTTTTCAAATTTGGTATCAAAATAACAAAATCATTTTGATTTTGAAGTTAGATGTTTTGATTATGACAAATTTTATTAAAATATTTGCAAATCTTAACCCTTACAAACGATGACCTACATAAAAAAAAAAAATTGTTAGTTCAATGCTTGTCCAGTATTTATGTAAAAGTAACTGTTTTTTTAATTATTATTGAACTTTAAAAAAAAAAAAAAGGAATTGAAAAACCTCTTTGTTAACTGATTATACTTTTTTTTTTCCATTTTATCTCAATTACTGAAGTAAAAAAAAAAATTTTTTATAAAAAAATATTCATCATTTTAAAGTTTTTTTTTTTTTTAAAGCGTTCTAATGTAGCTGGCAATCTTTGACTTAGGCAAGTGCTGCACAGATATTACTCACTTCGCATTACCCAGGGGGCACGTGTAACTTGAAGATAAGCCACGGACGCGGAGTAACAATGCCCCCTGCAACGCTCTACGATCCTATTAGACCGGGACCTACGGTTTAAAGTGGATTCCGATCCACTACAAACATCCATGGCAACGCCGGGACTTGAACCCGGTAACTATGGTACCGGGCGCTAGCCATCGGTCTCATTCCCATTTTTTATAGTTAATAGTCCATTTTCAGCTTAAATTTCTTCCGATAACACGCGTGGAGCTTTAGATATATTTGTTAATAAAATTTTTAATTGGAACTTGAATGGAAGGACGGTTTTTACAAAACTCATTTCATGTAAAAATACATTTAAACATTTAATATATATATTAAAACATTCAAAATAAGTAAGCCTCGAAATTTCAACCCTCTATATGTCGAAAATAATGAGTCAATGCACGCAAGCCATTTTGGTATATATTTTCCCTCCGTAACTCGAGGGGCCTGCTGGCCGAGTGGCTAGCGCTCGGTACCACAGGTTTCATGTTCGAGTCCCGGTGGTGGCATGGGTGTTTGTAGTGGTTCGGAATCCACTTTAAACTGTAGGTCTCGGTCTGTTTAGCCTAACGTGTGCACAAGATGACCGTAGAGCGATAAACCAAACCAAACATCCGTAACTCGAAAAAAAAAAAAAAATTGGACCTCTGTATCTCGCACAATAGCAATGTTTGATTTTACAACTCGATAATTTGAAACTAATTACCTCTTAAAACTCGAAGAAAATAAGTTACCGACTTTAAGGATTTTCCGACAATGAACGCCATTGTTTCTTAGAAAACAATGTATGAGTATACAGTAAATAGAATAACCAATTCTATGAAATATTATAATTCTTATTATTGCTATTGATTTCATTTGAACTCTAACAAATAAACATGTGTTATTACCTCTGTAACTTTAATTTTTATTTATTTTACCTCTCTAACTCAAAAATAAGTCGGAATGATTCTTTTTAAACCTCTACAAGTCGAATATTTGCTTACAAAATCTGCGTAAGTCGAAAACTCTATAACTCGAATTATTTGGCGTCTCCTTTTGAAGTTCGACTTACAGAGGTTCTACTGTATAATTTAAACAAAATTTAATGTGTCTTGTGATGCATGCCACGAACATATCACTGACGGGTAAAGACGTTGCCATCCCAAAATACTTTTTAGTGATAATCGGCTTAAATTTGAGTGCCATATTGGAGAAATCCCAAAAAAATGATTTTTACCCCTCAGACAGCCTGATAAATGATGCGAGACAATATAAATACACATTACCACAATTACCGCGCAGTCTCCTTTTTTTCAGATGGCTAATTAGCTATTATATCTGGCAGTTGGCTTCAGATTCGAATCCTGACAGTGTCATGGATACTTTGTTAGTGGTTCGAATCCACCTTAAACCATAGGCCCCGGTCTAATTAGCCCAAAGTGTTCACAGAATGACCGTAGAGCGACAAACTGAACAGGAGGGGTACCTCAAATTACCTTTGACAGGGGTGACCTCAGCGAACCTGTGGCCTCCTACTGGCCAGTTGGGCAACATGGTTTGGTTTGATTTGTCGCCTAATTGGCCATCTTGAGCCCACTTTAGGCTGAATAGACTGTGATCTACAGTTTAACGGGGATTCCGAACCACTCACGAACCTCCATACCCCAGCCAAGATTTGAACCTGAAGCCTACGGAACCAAAGGCTGTTGGGCAAGTGAGCGAAGGTGAGAGAGCGTACAAAAATTAAAAAGTGCTGCCTCTGGATGGATAGTGCCTCCGTTCTGTTTTCTCGAATAAGAGATTTCGAGTTGCTCTTCCATTCGCCAGAACCTTAAAGCATTCAATTTCAATCCAATGTATGCACATGATCGTTTGAATTCCAATCCAATGTATGCACATGATCGTTTGAATTCCAATCCAATGTATGCACATGATCGTTTGAATTCCAATCCAATGTATGCACATGATCGTTTGAATTCCAATCCAATGTATGCACATGATCATTTGAATTTCATTATACTATTTAACGCATGAGCGCTTTAAAGACGGGAACAAATTTTAGGTTTTTTTTTTTTTTTTTTTTAAACTTGGTTAATATTTCTGAAGTTATATTTTTGTACTCCTATTTCATTTGTTAGTGTATATACAGGCATTAATCTTATGTGATGTTCTTTTGAAATCTTTTCCGAACAATTGATTACTCAAGGTTATTTTCAGTGTAAATAAAGCCACTAGCAGTACCCGCTTGTGTCGTCAGTCATACATATATAATACATATTGCATCACTTTTGAGGGTAAATATTTTTGCATAACATTTCACAATCTCGTGTTTATTTATTTGCGACAGATATAGTATAATCATAAACCATAAAACGCACGTTTGTTAGTTGAAAGGACCTATTTTATGACCTCTTTATTTTAAAATTTACATCGTATGAAATATCTATGCATGTGTATATGAGTTATATTTTAACACGGTATTAAAATAATTAATTACAAATAATTAGTCACGATGCATGCATACGAATGCATTTGTATTTAATCTCGTTCTAAACTATAACCATACATCGTGCATCATCGTGTTCATGTGAAAAACAGAGTGTCCGAAGATCTGTTGCATAGATGTTCATTGTATTATTATTGTTATTGTTATAATAACCAAATTCAATGCAATAATAATTTTTATATTAAGATTAACAGAAATAATTCATAATGAAAACAAGTGACTCGCTTTATACAAAAACAATCACCAGGAACTTTATCCATTTTTTTAAATTATATTTTCAAAAAATCATATATGCATATTACAATAGATAATGGATGTGAAGAAGATTTTATTTTGAGCGGCTGTATATTAAACATGTATAAAAAAATTTCCTTAGTTTTGGATACATACATTATTTTTTTTTTTGTTCTAATGCAGCTGGCAAACACTTAGACACTTGTCTTTGATGCCATTGTTATTGTTATAATAACCAAATTCAATGAAATAATCATTTTTATATTAAGATTAACAGAACTTATGTATTTTTGCTATTGCAACATCGCAAAAGGCACCCGAATCATGATTGCAGGCTCGAACTCAATCTTCGAAGCACAAAAAAGACGCCGTTGAAACAAATGGTGGCTCGTACTTTCAACGCCTATTAAGTTAAATGTCCGAAGAGGCCTCATGTTTTATTCAGGTGCGGGGACGAATAAAAAGGACACACTTTTTGGAAATCCTCTTATTCCCCCCCCCCTCTCTCTTTGGGAGGAGGAAGGTGATTCAGAGCCACTTTGGTGATAAGCTGATCACTTCATTTCGAACCCGAAACCTTTTTTTCGTCTCGCGAGCAACAACTGGTACTCAGTGGAGTCGATCTGGCTTTATTTACACTGCAAAAAAACCTTGAGTAATCAATTGTTCGGAAAAGATTTCAAAAGAACATCACATAAGATCAATACCTGTATACACTAACAAATGAAACAGGAGTACAAAATATAACTTCAAAAATACTAACCAAGTTTTTATCAATTTGAAGTTAAATAATAATAAAAAAAAAACCCTAAAATTTAATCTTGTACTTCAATTGCCCATATGTTAAATACTAGACTGAAATTCATTTGCTCATGTGTTACTACTGCACTGAAATTCAAACGATCATGTGTATACATTGAAAATTCAATTGATCATTTCCGAAAGCTGGACTGTAATTCTGTCGATCATGTGCAAGCTGGATTGTGGACTGAGATTCTACTTATCCTGCGCAAATACTGGACATAAGATTAATGCTTGTATGCACTAACAAATGAAGCAGGAGTACAAAATATAACTTCAGAAATACTAACCAAGTTTTTATCAATTTAAACTTAAACAAAACAAAAGAAAAAAAAAAAAACAACATAAAATTTGTTCCCGTCTTTCAAGTGTTCATGTGTTAAATAGTATAATGAAATTCAAATGATCATGTGCATACCTTGGATTGGAATTCAAATGATTATGTGCATTCATTGGATTGAAATTCAATTGATCATGTGTTAAATACTATACTGAAATTCAAATGATTATGTGCATTCATTGGATTGAAATTCAATTGATCATGTGTTAAATGGAATTCAAACGATCATTCATACATTGGATTGAAATTCAATTGATCATGGGTTAAATACTGAACTGAAATTCAAACGATCATGTGCATACATTGGATTGAAATTCAAATGATTATGAGCATTCATTGGATTGAAATTCAATTGATCATGTGTTAAATACTATACTGAAATTCAAACGATTATGTGTAAACATTGGATTGAAATTCAATTGATCATGGGTTAAATACTGCACTGTAATTCAAACGATCATGTGCATACATTGGATTGAAATTCAATTGATCATGGGTTAAATACTATACTGAAATTCCATTGATCATGTGTTACATACTGCACTGAAATTCAAACGATCCTGTGCATACATTGGATTGAAATTCAATTATTTCCGAAAGCTGGATTGTAATTTTGTCGATGTTCTGTCATGTTCAAGCTGGATTGTGGATTGAGATTTTACTTATCACGCGCAAATACTGGACTTCCACCGGATTGACGCGAATAACGAAGGCAGAAATGAAATGCTGAAAGCATTGCACCTACTTTCACAGAGATGCAGTTCCTGAAGCCAGAAAGCTGGTGTCTCAATCTGCCTCTTCCTTTAGTTGAAACAACAAAGTACAAATCAGTACCGAAAAATAATTTAACAGTCAAACCCATTTTATCCTAGGTTGCTGTACTCGTGTCATCCACCACTGTTTCTTCTCTGAATAGCACGCCCAATTTGACATGCCCAAATTCCAAAGAAAATTCAATCCTAATAATTTTTCACTAGTTTCATTCCGAAATTCAGAGTTAGTTTAAAAATGTCATACAAAGCACTCCACGCTTTTAGAATATTCATTTTCTCGTCAGTCATTTTATTCTTATGTTAACAATTATTTTTTACTTTTTTGTTTGATTCACTCTAAAAGCGTGTTTTTTTAGTTTTTTTAAACTAAACTAAATCTGATCGCTCAGTTAGAAACAAACAAACAAACATACAGGTGAAACTAATATAAAAGCGTATTGAAAAGAATCAACAGTTTTCGTTCTGAAAGATGTCTGTAGATGTTTCTTTGTAGCTGAAATAGTGTGTATGAGGAGAAGCAGATCTCCAGGGAAAAGTGATGCACCGATCAAGAAGATTTTCAAAGGCTGTGTGTTTTAATCACTCATCCTGGCGATCCTAATCATGATGAGATAATAAACTTATCAAAATATTTTAGTGTCGTCGGTCCTTGATAAGTCTACAACGTTTAAATTAAATCTGATCGCTTAAAGTAGGGCAAAATCGAGCCCAAAGAGTCAGTTACATACATACAAACATACAGGTGAAACTAATAAAAGCGTATTAAAAACAACAACAAAATAAACAGATCTAAAAAGAATTTAAGAACCGTAGAAAATAACCGTATTTAATAGGAAAAGATATAAAATGCCGTCTTCAGAGTCTGAATCTTCAGATAGACCCGTGTCATCAGAAATAATAACAAGGAATACGATAAGAAAAATGTGATTTTTGACTGATAAATTTTAATCGAATTGAATTCTAACTGGACTTTTTAATCTTGTGACTTAGTTTTAAAATAAAATTTATCTATTTAAAATGCACATATAAATATTCAAATTTAATTTTCAATATTGTTTTAGAGCAATTTGACCAAAACGGATCCTTTTGCCATAACACAAGACCTTCTTATTTCTTAGTGCCTCACATAATAAAATCAAGGTTAATAAAATCAGACACCCAAAAATTTCTGACTCCAGAATCTATTTCGTATAAGCATGATACTTATTAATGGATTTAGAAGAATATGTGAAATAAATTCAAATTCAAATTTTATTGAATTCGTATATCTATAAAACAATTTTTCATCATGTATTTTTTTTTTACAAATTTAAAGGTGTCACTTAGAAATATATAAATTGAAGCAAAGAAAGTATGCTTAAAGTGAATAAATACAGATAAATTAAAAATTAAATTCCCAAAATAATAGTAATAATTTTTAAACAGTGGTGCACATTCAACAATTCTTCAAATTAGTGTGAAGTAAAAACAAAAAAACTTTTGTAAATACGTATATATTAGTGGATTTTTTTGTTAAAAGAAGTATGTTTATTAGTGGGGTTAAAATAGCCGAGTGTCTAGCACTCTGACTCGGTGCGACAGGTTTCGGGTTCGAGTACCGGCGGTGCCATGAATATTTGTAATGATTCTGAATCCACTTTAAACCATGGGTCCCGGTCCAATAGGATCGTAGAGTGTTGTTTTGAGGTTTAGTCAGTCTTCAGCCCTCGTAGTTCCTCGCTAAAGTGAAGCTGCGTATCATCCTTAGCCATGGCCCCGTCGCAGGGTCTTCTGGACCTGGTGCAGGCGTTCCTGCACCAGGGGGATTAGTAACAACAACATATTTATTAGCTATTATTTTTTATATTATTTATATATTTATTAGTTATTTAATGCGTTTCAGTTATTTGATGTAATTGTGATGTGGGAGTATTTTGCTTTTCACAATCAATATGATGGTTTTATTTTGAGGGGGAAAAACCCGTCACATTCGTATTGCGAAAAAGGAAAAACACTAAAAGTATTGTTTGCTTCTTACCGATACATCTGGCGGTTTTGATTTGACGGGATCTCTAGAAACGAATGGAGCTTATTAGGAGACAATTGCTGGAAAAGAAGCTTCATAAAAGTTATCTATTACTTTACGGGTTTAAAAATCTTTTCTAAGGATAACATTTATTTTTCTAAGGTTTTTACATTTATTCTAAGGATAATTAAGTTTCTGTTTCCGTGCATTCGTTTCAAGTGAAATCAACAAATTTATTAAAATGTCCCATTTATGATATTTATGATAAAATTTTACGCGGAAGAAGACTGCGTGTAACAGGTGGGCTGAAAAATTTGTAGGCTGACACATAGATTTTTAGTGAAGTTATAGCTACTAGTATTAAATCCATATGATTTTTAGTTAGTCCTAACCTTCAAAAGACACGTGTACAAATTTGACTGCTGTTTATTGCTGTATTAGTATGTGATTAGTTATCCATTCGTTGTTGTTTTGACGTCGATTGTGAGATTTTTAACAGTGTTCATCACGTGCAGTCCAACACGTTCGATATCTTTTAGGGTCTGACTATCTCATTGGACTTCACTTTACGTTATTAGAAATTATTTTGTTGAGCCATGTTTTCGTCCATTGTCACATATCGACGCAAAAATTCGGTTTATTCATTTTCGCCAGTTTAAATTGAGGAAACCATCCCTTCGGTTGATTTTGGGTCGATTGTCCGGAGCTCTATCAAGCGCGGCTTCAATTTATTTTTTCGAACAGAACTTTCGCATATCCAAATATTCATTCATTTACAGTTGATTTTAACAAAACTTCTTCAAAGACCGAATAATGTTTATCAAGCCAAGCCTTGATTCAATAAAAATATTTCTTTTTACGCCAAAAACAACAATGCTTTATTAACGGTGTTTGGAGCTGAAATCTTAATGAACCCGAATTTTATACGTGACGTTTTTTCAAACTAACAAAAGTTGCTTCACTAAAAATACCATAACTCACTTAGTAATAGTGCAACAGCTGTCAAATTTATACACGTGTCTTTTGAAGGTTAGGGCTAACTAAAAATCATATGGATTTAATACTAGTAGCTCCATCTATGTGTCGTCCGACGCCCTTTTCAGCCTGCCTTTTAGAATAACAAAAATAGTGATATTTTATTTAAATATATGCAATCGTTTTAAAAATAAACGAAAACTTGACAAAAATAACTTCAGCTTAGATTTTGAAATCGCCATTGCATCTTGACTAATTCAGCTGGAGAGGACACTGAATGAACAACATTTTAAATATTTTTATTATATGACTCAACAAGGTTTTTTTCTAGATGAAAAATTTCGCATTTCTTAATGGGAATTTAAAAAAAAAAAAAAAAAATTAATGAGTTTCTATAAAAAAAACCGATGAATTAAATAAAAGCAATAGATTTATAAAATTACAATAAAAAATTTTTTTTTGAAGAAACTGATGTTCTTTAAACCCTTCTTCCCTCTGAGACATTTCTTTTTTTTTTTCTTTGACAGCATTTCCCCAAAAGTGGAAATCTAAAAAAAAAATATTTCCTTGGAATTGTGATAGGACGGCCTTCACTTATCACTTTACAGCTTCATTAAAGAACTTTTAATATATTTATTTGATTACTATAATTATTAATCATATTAAAATGGATGTCCAATCACTGAGATTTGATTGTTTCTTGACTTTTGCCATTTTTTAGTTAATCTTTATTTTTACTTGGTAAACAGTCAAACTTTTCTGGTACATCAATCAGTGTCTGGTTTCCATTTTACATAACTTCCGAATAAAATAGCAAGACAAAGAAAATGATTGCGCAACTCAACTTTATGGTTTTTGCCGTGGTCGTAGGGGTGTTGCAATGTGGGATATTATGGTGTCAAAAAATGAAAAAGGGCAAGTGCACAAGATAAAGCAAAGGTCGTCAGTACTGCGTAACGTGGCTCCTTTTAACAAACAATATCTTGGCTAACATGGTTAAAATCCACTGAAGATAAAAAGACACAAAAAGAAAAAAAAATTCCAAGAAGATATCAATTGACTCTCAGAAATCATGTGTTCAAATAAATGTCGATGAAGCATACTTTGAAAGTCGTCGTCTAATAGATTGTAGTAAAAGTACAAACATCTCATTTTGTTGGATTGAGAGATCCACTTTGTTGAACATATCTAAAAATTACAGAGTGTTATACTTTTTGTATGTGTGCTGTAAGTCAAATTAGTTTTTTATGATGCATCAGGTGGAGCAACTGTAACTTTAAATGAATTCCTGTAATGATAACATCAAATAACTTTAATTTTAAATGTTTTTTTTTTTTTAACTTCAATTTTCAATGGAAACCTCAGCTCTAACATAACTTACTTAGTAGTTACTTTCACTAACTTTCAACTTAAATAAAAACGCATTCATACGCATTCCAAATTTAAAAGGATCTTGATTCCAGGAGTTCTGAATCCAAAAATCCAATGGTTTCTGAATCAAGAGAGCAGAGTCCTGAACACTTCAGGAGAACCTTATTTTTCTGTGCAGTACAATTCACACGTCTTTTAAAAGCAACTTATTGCATCTCTTATTGTTGATTATTACGGAGATCCTTGGCCGCGTAGCTCCTTCATTGTAAAATGTTGAAACATAGCGGTGGTCTCATGCCCTTTGAGTTAATAAGCAAAATAGACAATTAAATGCCCTTTTTTTTTTAAAAAAGAATTATTTATTTAATAAAATTATAAAATGAAAAATAACAAAAATTTCAAAAATGTAGATGTTGATGAAATCAGTTGCATGTCATAAAACAGAATGAGCAAAGGTGGAATTAGGAGAAAGAATAGCTTAGGAGAAAAGCGAACTTTTTTCATCTAGGCAGTTCTAAGGAATTAATTTAAAATATTTAGAACAGTGCGAGGTCTTTTGCTATGATTACGGGAAGAAATATCATAATCGTAATTTTGTAGGATATTTAATACAGGGTTATTGATGTTTCGCATACCATCATAGAATTGATAGAAATTTTGTGGTCAAATTGTCTTAAAATTGGAATCGAGAGAGCTCGTCTAATGCCGTCATTACGAAAGTTATTCGTTATTAAAGTTATGTTATCGAATTATTCGTTAACTTATTGAATCATTTAACATTAAACAAGCTTGCTAATGTCTCGTGGATTTCATATTTTTGACCAAACCTTTACTAGTGTTTCGCACAGCGCATTTGGTAGTAAAATTCCTGCATGACTCTGAGTAAAAGCTCCTGGACAAAAAAAAGGGAAAAACCCGGGACTGTCCGTTCGCATTCTGTGAATCGAAAACGGGAGAAATGCGATTTTCTCAAAACTGTCACCACCATTCAGAATTGAACACGCTTTCCTTTGTTCCCTAATATTTCTTTCTCTCCCCCTCCCATAAACATCCCCCCTCCCCAGGGTGCATAAATATGAGGGTCATGGAAAGGAACGGGGTCACATCCCGTAACAAGCTATATTAACTTTCACGCTTTCACTTTAACCGCGCCTGTCCTGGGAACGCCAAGGCAAGGGGAAAAAAACCAGCTCCTGTTTTGTTCGGAAAGAGAAATCACGATTTCTTTGAAGGGAAAAAAGAACGGGTGCCCTGATTTGTTTTTTTGTGCAGTTAAATCTCTTTGAAAAGCTTCGAATTTTCTGCACCTCACCTTCCTCCCCCCCTTTTTCCCCATTTCTGGTGACGAGCACAGTTTAGCCCATTGACGGTGACTTTTTTTCCCCTTCCACTCTGCACCAGGGAAAACACAGCGTCGCTTTTTAAATCGCCGAAAAAAAAAAAGGAAGAATGTCAGAATGGCCAAGAAGTCTAAGACGCTGAGTTTAAAACCTTGTTCTATAGAAATTCAGCTTTACCTCTTAATCTCAAAGTTCTAATGTATCTCTCTTATCTTCGTCCAGTATTAGCTTATGCAAGCCCAGTTTGAGAGGGTTCTGTTGCACGTGCAAATTTTGAAATGATTCAAAGACTTGAGAACAAAACTCTCAGAATGTTAAAGAATGCACCCCGGTACTTTCGACATCTCTCGATTCCAAGTTTAAGACAATTTGTTTACAAAATTTCTACTCAATTCTATAATGATATGCGAATCAACCCATGTTAAATATCCTACAAAATTACGATTATGATATTTCTTCCCCGCAAACATAGCAAAAGACCTCGCACTGTTCTAAATACTTTAAATTAATTCCTTACAACTGCCTAGATGAAAAAAAGTTCGCTTTTCTCCTAAGCTATTCTTTCTCCTAATTCCACCTTTGCTCATTCTGTTTTATGACATGCAACTGATTTCATCAATCATTCTACATTTTTGAAATTTTTGTTATTTTTCATTTTATAATTTTATTAAATAAATAATTTTTTTAAAAAAGGGCATTTAATTATCTATTTTGCTTATTAACTCAAAGGACATGAGACCACCGCTATGTTTCAACATTTTACAATGAAGGAGCTACGCGGCCAAGAATCTCCGTAATAATCTACTATAAGAAAAAAGGGAGAAAAATCTAAAAGTGTAGAGCAGAGACGACGAAATAATGTTTGGAAGAGAATTTTTCAATGAATCTGTTAATTATGTTTCTTCTGGATTGTAATTCAAACATTTGATGAGATTCACAAACCTGCTTTTGGTTTCAAACCAATAAATAGGATTTTATACAAAAGCAAGGCCAGTCAAGGAGAAAATGATCTTATGTCCCTCTTATTGTGATGAAAATGTTACGGAAAGAGCTCTTTAATTTGACACATACGGGGACATCAAAGATAAATTACTCTAGGTAGAAATATAAAAAATTCATGCATGTTCATAGCGTTGCAGCTCATTCTGAACCTGTGTAGATAGGCCAGACAAAGTATTTCGTTTAGCAATCACATCCTCCAAATAAAACATTCTTTAAATGGTTGATGATGATGAATGAAGTGATAAATGGGGTGAAGCAACAAAAGGACTATAATCAATCACTATATATATGAACAGTTAGTTTTCCTTATTTTTAACATGTCACTCTCCACAATGCTCTACGATCATGTTATCGGACTGGCTTTAAGAACAGGATTCAACCACTCTGCAAGATATCCATGTTTATTATATATGGACTCGAACCCGATACCTGTGGTATCGAGCGCCAGAGCACTAACTCGGCCATTCAGGCCCTTCTTTAAATGGAATACGACTGGAAACTTGTCATGGTCTAAGAATAAAACTTTACAAACACACTGTCTGGAACTATTAGATCCCTTAGTCAGCTCACGTAAAACAGGATCCCAAACATGCCGCGGAGCTATGTATCCATGAGCTCCAGGAAACATTGTAAAATGTTGAAACATTGTGACAAGCGAGCCTGTAGATGAATACCCTTTGAGGCGCTTAATAAAAATGTTGAAAATAGATAATGCCCTTGAGTTAATCAAAATAGATTTTAAATTTTTTTTTAAAAAAAGAATTATTTATTTAATAAAATTATAAAATGAAAAATAACAAAATTTCAAAATGTAGATATTGATGAAATCAGTTGTCGTAATAATTGACGAGGGTAACCGCGGGATGTTCACCAGTTTAATTAATGTTATGGGATTCCTTTCGATTACTTGTTGTTATGCTTAGAGTTAAATTTTCATGCCAACTTATTAAATTTTTTATCCAACTTATTACAAAACACTAAGTTATTCACTGTCGCGGGCAGGATTTGGAGACCCGCGTGCCGTAGAAAGGAGATCTCTCGCTCTACAGAAAGAAGAAGAGGAGAAAAAAAGAGGAGAGACGAAATCAACGCATGGAAGCTCTCCTCCTCCTAATGTCTTGGCTGCAGGATAATGACCGGTGTCCTGGCCACTTTCCGCCTCCCCTTTTTAAAAAGCCTAATCCGATGCTTAGGGCCCGCCGTCCAAACACCAATATTGACATTGGGGGATAGGGTCAGGACAGCGCGATATTCGGGGATACGTGACTGCCGCGCGATATTGCGGGCAGCACGTGACCTACAAGACAAAAGGGGAAGAAAAAAAAGAAAGGGGGTGGAAGCACCGCCCCCCATCCGCTCATCTGCAGAAGGGAGACAAACGGGATCCTTTATTTATAATATGGCGCGGGCCAATCTCGCAAAGGCGGCGTGCGAAGAAAGCATTTGGGATTTCTCGAGACTGGTCCGTTCCGTTTTTCTTCATACTGGCGAATCTTCCACCTCAGTATAACAGGTGGGCTGAAAGGTTCTTAGGGCTGGACACATAAGATGGCGCTACTAGTATTAAATCCATTTGATTTTTAGTTAGTTTAATTTATAAATTTGACAGCCGTTGCACTATTAATATGAGAAAGCTATAAGCATTTTTAGTGTTCCATCACGCACTCCACTCGGCTGACTGTCGATTGGACCCGGTGTGAAAGATATGAGCTACAGCCCATTGTCCCATATCGACACACAAAAAATTGGTTTATT
>BPLR01015421.1:0-120025 GCA_021605095.1 Caerostris extrusa | reverse complement strand
ATATATATATATATACTAGAAGACCCGTCACGCGTTGCTGTGGCTTGCAGCTTCTCGTTCAATTCATAAATACATAATTATATTAATGATGAAAAGATCAAATTAAGCCAACGAATAGAAAAATGTTTAATTTTTATTAATTTAATGAATGAGGTAGATAATGTTGATTTTTGTAAGACTGTTTATAATTATTTTACGTAATATAATTTAATAATCATTACTTTCATTTAACTAAGAACTGTTGTGATGAACAATATTTCTTGTTAGTCTTTCTTCGCTGACGAAATAATAAATTCGATGGTTTTTCGAACACGTGAGATACAACACAGCTGCCCATGGGAGAAACACGGATTCTGAGGTTAGATTTTTTTTGGTCGTTGCTAATTGAAAAAAATAATAATGTCAATTAAAATAAATGGGGATATAATAAGAAAAAGTTTAAAAAATCTCTCACAATAAAATAATACAAAATGCAAACGACTTAAGGTACGAACACCTTCTCGAAGGAATTTTTTTTGAATTTTTTATCTTTTGCAAAATATTTTTGGATTGAATGTATCTAAAAACTAATGATTTCACATAAAAAAAATTTCATTATTATTTTTTAATTTTTATAAGCTAAATAAGGGAAAAAAATGGCCAAAAAATTGATACTGTTATAAAACCTGAAACAAATCAATATTTTAAAATTTCAAGTTTGTACTAACATTTTACAGTGAGCAGACCTCTGGTAAATTTATATTTTTATTATTTATTATTTGTTAGTTTAATGCTGTCGACACAAAATTCTTCCAAAATTTGCATGTAATCCAAGTTTAACAATTGAAATAAAAATATTTATGTTTAATCATTTCAGATGTCTATTCCCTCGTAAATATTTATGAAAACATAAATACAAAAAGTTTTTGTAGCATTTGGATCAAAATTACTTGTGTTATGGTGTTTCCACATGAAAACAAAAGCATAAAAATCATTCTGAGAAAAAGCTAAAAACAACTTTTTTAATTAGATATATTACTTTAAAAATGTTATAAATATATTAAAATGCCATTGAATTATCAAGTTCATAGTCTTATTTATTAAAAATATAGTTTTGTTTCCTTAAAGCTGTAAATATTTTCTGAGCTTTGTTTTGAAAAAGTTAAAAATTTATCAAACTTTTTTTTTTACAACTTCCCAAGTTATTTGCAAAGGCTTTTTAATATGAAATGACCTGAATTTAAAATATTTAGCCTTTGCCTTTGCAAGTGTTTTGATTAAATATATTCAAAACCTTTTGAATTTCACATAAAAATATCAACTTTAACTATCTTTATACAATTTATTCTTTAAAATATGGATAAACATTGCAAAAATGTGATATTGTTGCAAAATTTTATAATCCAAAAAAATAAAACATGAATAGTTTTTTCCTTTGCAAGTATTTTTTATGCTGGGAATATCCTTTATGTAGGTAATATACTGTTTTCAAATTTATATCTCAATTATTTATACATTTTGTATGCTTAAAGTTTGTTTACACAAACTTTTTTTACAAATTTACAAAAATTTTAGTTTAAAAACTAAAATAAAATAATTTATGAACTTAGGTTAATTTCCATGTTCTATTCCTTTCATACATTTAAAAGAAAAGTTCCCCACACGAAGTTTCAAAGATATTTAGAACAGAAATATTTTTATTGTGATGTTTTGAATGAATACAAAAATGCATAAAATTTCAAATAAGAAATAATTAAAACCAACTTTTAAATATAAATAAAAACAAATAGTACATACATAAAAATTTTATTGAGCTTTAAATTCTCTCCTTATTAATATAAACACTTATTTATTTGTTTTGTTTTCTTTAAATAACTTCCAGCTTAAAAGTACCATTTATCAATTTTCTTCGACAATATTCAAATCACTCAAATTTATAACTCAAATTCTTTGTTTTTCAAATAACAAAAGTTTTTAAAATAAATGTCCTTGATTTTCAACTTGCAACTATTATAATACCTTTTATAAAATTATCATTATATCAAATAATTGCAGGTTTACTTCATTTTCACACTTTTCAAAATCCTTGAAAATTCATCATCTTTCTTTAAATTATATTGTCTATATTATATTATCTTGTAGATCACATTTCATTTAGAATTCTTAATCAAATACAACACATGTTGACAAAACTTTTAAGCATGTAGAAAAAGTTCAATGTTTTGATTCACAACTTTTCATTCTGTATATTTTTGTTCCAATTCAAATTCAAGCAGAAAATAAAAAATATTGATAATCAAGGCTATAGGGTAATAACACATACATTTGGGTTATTTCTCATAAATATAAATTTCATACAATATAATTTTCACAAAATTTAAAAAGTAGTACATAAAACAATAATATTCAGAACATGAGAATTTTACGGTTATGTAGTACAGGCATCGCAGAGATCACGGCGCCATTCTTTTATTGTGGTATATCTTTCGTCTGTGGTGGAAACAAACTTTTTACTCCAAACGATGAGAATTAGTGCAAATAAGAATTCTGGGTTATAATCTAGCATACTGTACCCCCGAGGAAGTCGCCAAAGTCTTGCAACCCTGAATATTTCGCCAATTTCTTTAGGGTTGCAATACTATAATTAGAGGGAATTCGTAGCTTCATTTTCTCCAAACAATATAATGCACTATTTATTGTTATTGTGATCATATTATTATTTGTATTTGCAGAATGCTGATATTTGCAGTAAATAAGAACCAGAAATACATATTCATTTTAAATTAGTATTCGAAGGAAATTACTCGATAATACCCGAACATATTCTTACATAACGTACGTCGATCACTGATTCAGAACATAAATCAATATTTAAGAAGCTGCCGCTACCAGGACAGCAAGAAACAAACAAGTGAAAAACGAGAATTTTTATTTGGTTAAAGAACTCTACATTTTATTCTAAATAATCACTACTCCTTTTAAAAGAGGCCCGGTTTTAGTTAGGGATCTTTGTCACAACCGTAATTAGGATTTCGCTCGGAATATTTAAAGCTTTAGCTTTTTTAGAACGTTAGTTAACGTTACGATTTAAATTTTTTATAATTAAAATAAATTAATATTAATAAAATAATGTGTCGGAACATTTGATAATTATCTGGCAGAGTGCATGAGGCGGCGACAGCACAAATGTGACATCCGCAAAATAATTTATGATTTCACCGATGGAATAAAATGTTTGTTTCCACCACAGAGCAAGGACATACCACAATAAAAGGTAAAGTTATACTCTAGTTTTCTTCTTTTTTATCTCTTGTTAATATTAATTTATCATTCGAATTCGGCTTCGTAAAGAACATGACTTATTTTATGACATTAGAAAAAAAAAAAAAAGAATTGGCGAATAATTTGGTGAAATTTTATCGTACCAAAATTTTATCAATTAACAGCGATTATTATCTTTGTTTGAACGATACTTTTTGTGACTTAGCAAAATAAAATTCCACATAATAATTTGGCGATAAAGCGATTTAATTTGGTGTGAAAGCAATTTAGGAATAAAATGTTGGCAAAATAATGATATATTTTGGCGTTAAAGCGGCAATTTGTGGCGTAAAAAACATTAAAAAGTTGAGATAATAGTGGTAAAAATTTGGCGATAAAGGATATAAATTGGCGTAAAAGGCATTTTAGATATAATTTTCTTTGGCATATTAGAGCTAAATTTCGGCGTAAAAGCTGTTTCATTTGGCGCAAAATTATTCCAGAAATAAAAAAATTTGGCCATAAAGCATCAACTTTTGGCGTAAAAGCGCCCTCGAAAAACAAGATTCACTTAGTGAAAAAAATGTGGCTATAAAGTGATAAATATTGGAGATAAAGCATCAACTTTTGGCATAAAATTTCCTCAAAAACAAGATTCACTTAGTGAAAAAATTTGGCTATAAAGCTATAAATATTGGCGATAAAGCGATAAATATTGGCGATAAAGCATTTTTGGCTTAAAAGAAGTTATATAACGAAATTTGCTTAGTGAAAAATGGCTATAAAGCGATAAATGTTGGCGATAAAGGATAGTGATAATATTTGGCGTTAAAGCGATAAACTTTGGCTTCAAAGCCTTTCCAGGAATAAACTTTGACGTAATAGCTATTTGGCTGCTAATGTTGCCGTAAAAGCACTGTTTGGCTATAAATTTTGGCGAAATAGCACTTTACAATGACACCGAACTTAGCAACCTTTTTTGTCTGTTTACTTGGCGATTTGGCAACACAGTAAAGGATTTTGGCGTAATATCATTTTACCGCGGAAATTACCTGGCCCATTCATTTCTATGCTTACTTACCGACTTGGCAACTTGGCGATGCGTTTGGCACAAAGTGTACAGGATCCTAGATTTTTAACCAATATCTTATATAAGAGAATTTTTTTCACCCATACTAAACTAAAATTAATTTATTTATTTAATTAATGAATTAATATTTGAAAAAACTGTATTAACATCAAGTGTCATCCACTACAATTTTAAAAAAATGTATTTGAACTTGAGTGGATGAATAAACAGTATTTTATGAACGATTGAAAATTTGAACAAGATATATATATAGGGAGAGTGTGAACTAATAGTAGGAATTGAAAAAATTGCTAGGATACTCCAGGCTTATGTAAGATTTTAAGTGTGCTCCTCTTTAAAAAGTTTGGGAATCACTGTTTTAATTTCTGGTGGGAATTCAGGTTTGTGGAAGGTATGAAGGAAAAAAAATGAAAACAGGCTTCTGATTGACTAAAATTTTAAGTACTTTCGTTGTTAAATTTAAAAATTCGGTACAATTAAGTTGGATTTTAACTTTAAAATTTCTATTTTATTTTTCTTTTTAAAAAATTCAATTCCTTTTAAATTGTTTCATTCTTTCTTTTATTTTTTCTTATCTATAGTTTTTAAACTTTTATTTTTATATAAGTTTATTTTTATAGTCAATCAGAATAATGTAATTTAATATTAATTCTGATGAGGAAATTAGAAAAACATTATTTCTCAATGGAACTGCTTAATCTTTTTATGCCAGTTACCGTTTCAACGATATCGAAACTGCTTAATCGGAATCATTCGGCTTTTAAGAGATTGATGAAATTTGTGTTCAAATCTTTGATTTAATCAAAATAAATTTTCTCTGTTTACTGACATGATAAAGATTGCTCGATCTTTCTGATTACACTTAAGTGATTCATTCGATACTTTGCGAAGGACAACTTGGAGATACTCGTAAATCTCTTTTAATTAAATCTTCGCTGTTGAGGAGGAAAAGCGGCTTATAATTAAAGCTTTATAATACGATCCTGTAACCCAGTTAAAAGATATCAATTCTTCCATTTCTTTGAGAATTATTCTAAAGATGAGTTCGTATGCTGGACGAGTTCTTGTTTATGGAGGTAAAGGTGCTTTGGGAAGCACAATTGTTGATCACTTTATAGCACGGAATTGGGTATGTTAATATTTATTATGCTCTAATTAGCAAAACTAATGTCATGCATTTTTAGCATTATCACTGATTTTTTAGTTACATTTTTGCATTCCGAAATTCGTAAAGAAAACCTTTCAAAGTAACTTTATCTTATAAAGAAAATTTATTTCGAATATTTTATTAGTATAAATATGTAAAATAATATATTAAACTACTTTGCATTATTTTTGTATTTAAGTCAGTAAAAATAATTTATATTATATTTTACAAATTTGATATTAAACATTTCCAGTTATTCTTTCTTAATTTAAGGCTCATTGCAAATGATGTGTAAAAAGTTTAATTTCCCATTTTTTTATTTATAAAAGAATAAATAAAATAATAATAATAAATAAATAAATTTTTAAAGTTTTTTTTAAGCAGATTGTTTTAAAATTAAGTTATGCAGGATTTTTTTCTTGAATTAGATTATGAATATAATAATTTTATTACATGTATTTTTTTTTCTCATTTTTATCAACAAATTGATATTTGTGGATAATTTATCACAAATTTTTTGTTGCTTCTATTTGCAAATTTTTTTTAAAATGTCAAAAAAATTCTAAAATCCATTATTTATTTTCATTACAGTGGGTAGGATCTATTGATATGTCAAGTAATGGAGAAGCACATGCGAATGTCATTGTAAAACCAAATGAGTCCTGGGTTGATCAAGAATCTGAAGTTCTGTCTGGTGTTCAGGATGTATTGGAGAAAGAAAAAATCGATGCTTTAATTTGCGTTGCTGGTGGTTGGGCTGGAGGAAATATTGCAGCTGCAGGTGAAATATTTGTTCTCTCACTCTCTTCCTTTTATAAAATTATTTGTTTTCATTTATTTCTTTAAATTAATTAAATTAAGATAATGCTAAATTTTTTTCTGTTCTTTTTATTAGTGAATATTTGGCAATTAATTTAAAAGGCAATTAAAATTTTATTTTTCAAACAAATAAACAATATTTTTACTGAAATATTTGTCTTAATAATTTTTAATATCTTGTTCAAAAATCTGTAAGCATTATGGTAATGCAAAAAATTTATTTCTTCTGTAGAATTATTGTTTCAGTGAACAAATCCTGCCATGACATTGTTAATACAATGTATATAAAAAAAAAATTTTTTTTACTGGTACCAATATGGCTTTACCAAGGTTGTTATAAGGAAATACACATTTCTTTTAATTAAAAAAATTATTCAGGAAGTGAAGCCATAGAAATATATTGTTAAAGTATAGGCCAAGTATATTTGCTAATGAAAATTACTCTTAAAAATATTAATTATTGAAAATTGAAACTTTTGTATGTTAAAAAAAATAAATTCCTTAGTCCATATAATGATAATTCAAAGGGGATTCTACTGACTTGCGGCCTCCAGTGCCAAATTTCAGTTTTCCGCCAAGTTGGTAATCACTAAAATGTAATCAGTTCAACTGGGTTTGTTACTCATGTTACAGCAACCTTTTTTATGATCAGCTGTCTGGATTATGATTTATGTCATTTTTATTTATATTTTTTACCAGTATGAATAATCTCAACCTTGCAAAATATTTTTGTACTGTAGCTGTTATACTTATTTCTTATAGTTTAATATTAAATTTTTATTTACATTTAATATTAAATTTATATGTGTATTTAATTACTAAATGTTAATTTCATCAAGACTAAATTTAATATCTAATTTCATAATCCTTTAGTATTTACATGTAATGCATCCTGTTATGCTTAATTTGTTAATATTTTTTTTTTTAATTTGTATTTATTAATTATGTAGCAAATGTGCATTCCTTCTTCTCAAGTTTTAGTAATAAAAATGAAAATACGTTTTTAATAAATAGGTAATAATTTGAGATAAAGCTGATGCTCCCCTTTGTGTAATATCAAAATTTTTAAATATCAGCATTTACAGACCAAGAATAAACAAGTAGGTGGGAAAAGAGACTAGTGTAAAATTGATATTATTTCTATAAATGAATGATGAAATGAAATTGAAGATGATTCATCAATGAGGAAGTTCCGAGGAATGGAAACTGGAGTGTACTGTGGGGTGAAGGTGGTCTTAGAAAAGTGAAAAAAGGATGGGATAGCGATTATAGAAAAAAATCTCCAAGACAGACATAACCAAACGGGGCGGGCACAAGACCATAGAACTTCCAATTCAAACGCCTTTTCTAAAATCTTTTGAATTTTTTTTTTTTTTTTTTGTGATATTTAAAAATTCATAGTTTATGTATATATGAATTTACTGCAAAGTTGTTAAATAAATTCATAATAATATATTTATGTTGAATATAATACAATACTCATTTGGAAAGGGTAAAATTCAAATGTACATAATTAAAATAAGACTATTTGTAATTTTGTTTTAATTTTAGAATATTCACAGTATTAATCTTCTGATTATGTAGGAGAAAAAAATTATTTGATAGCAAATTATAAATTAAATTAGTACTGATTAATTTTCTTGCAATGCTATTCATTGTATTTTGTTGAATTGGATTATTTTAGACTCATTATGTCTAATTAAAGTTACAAAATATTGTTAATTATGCTGTAATCTTTATTCAAATTCAAATTTTTAAAATATTTTTGTTAAATAATTAACTGACCATTATTAAATAAGAAATGTTATAGCAATAAAATATTTAATACAATATTACAAAATAATCTTTTTTTTTTTTTTTGATTTGCAGACGTCATAAAAAATGCTGATCTCATGTGGAAGCAAAGTGTATGGACATCATTGATATCTGCAAAATTAGCCTCTAAGTTTTTGAAAACTGGTGGTTTATTGACTTTGACTGGTGCTAAAGCAGCTCTTGAAGGAACACCTGGTAAATGTGAAAACTATTTAATGCATATCTGTTTTTTAAAAGATATTTGAAAAATTAATGTGTGTATATATATATATATATACATATACAGGTAGAGAATATTTAAAACAATTAACTTTAATGAATTAACGTATGACTGAAATTTAAAGAATTTCTAAGTGTCACCACAAGGTATTCCAGACAGATACTGTTAGCAGTAAATATATATATTTTTTCATTTTAAAAAACTTATTATAATGTTTTCTTAAATTTTTGGCTAGACACAAGGTACTTACGTATTAACGGTACCTTGGCGACAGTTGCGCCAATAAAGAACACACGCGCCAACCGCAGCTACAGATTTGGCGGTTTTTAAGTGGCGCCAATCTACACTTAAAATTTTTGTTCCAAATAATAAAATATATATGAAACACTTCATTTAAAATCAAAATGGTTTCAAAATATTTTTATTCCAAATAATAAAATATATAAAACACTTCATTTAAAATCAAAATGATTTCAAAATTCAAAACTCTTTATTTAAACACAAATTAGTCAAAAACAATTTTATTTAAACACAAAATAGTCAAACGTATTTCATTGGAAAACAGGCCGATATAAAGTTTAACATGGATTCGGTTTCTCTACATATACCACCAAACACCCACTGTTGGGGTAATACTCGACCACAATTATTTTTACGTTTAGTAAACAAACTTTCATCAATTTCCACAATGCAATCTGGTCCGCCTACCTTCTTTTTGGTTTATTCTCTATATCCAAGACATATAATTCACGCATGTAATTGTTCCAATCTATAATAGTTTTATCCTATAAATCAAGTTGCTTTTCACAAAATTTAATCAACGTCAACTCCTCGCACCAGCAGTATATGAATCTCAAAGCTGTACAAAATGGAATTCTGCTTCCTTCAAACCAGTTGTCTTTTCTAAGTCCCACACGATAAGCACACTGACTGAAATTGCATTTTCCAAAACTTATGTTTACCAAAATAAAGTTTCATGTCCATGGGAATTGGGACATTTTCGTTGCTTGGGCAAAATATTTTGCTCCTGAAAAAATAAAATTGCATCTTGTTCTGTTTTTCTGGCAAATCCCAAATATGCATTTTCGTAGCACTACAAAATGGCGTCAAAACTCAGCAAATCTGCAGCTGTTATATTGGCTAAAAACCGCCAAATCTGTATCTGTTAGATTGCCGCCACTTAAAAACCGCCAAGTCTGTCATTCCAAGGTACCGTTAATACGCAAGTAGCAATAATATTAACTTAAAAGAAAAAAATTAAAACAACCAAGTGTTAGGATTTTTAAATTACATTGGAATACTATAAATAGAAACATTCATTTTTATATGCATAGATTGCATACAGATTAAAAAAATGAAATATTTGCAGTTCCTCAAACTTCTATATAAAATGAAATTCATTAAAAAAAATATGAGTATGATTCATGCATAAGATTTTACTAAAATTATTTATAATTTTTTAATGGGCAACATTTAAAAATAGATTATACCTTAATAGTATACATAGCAATGTACTTCGATTATATTCTATATACTTCAATCCAGTTTGAACTATGTTAAATTTATTCATTAAACTATATCTTTCTTTAAATGAAAATGCTTTTTGATTAACAGTTTTTTTTATAATAAAAAAAAAAAAAATGGAATTCTGACAATATCCTTGTTTATATACATATTGATTGTTTATATACATATTCATAATTATTTTAAAATAATAATAATAATAAACTTGCATACATTCTTCTATTTTTTTTGTGAAAGCTGGAAACTATTTTTCAAAATTGTAGGAAAATTTAAGCATTTCCTTGTTGGGAAAAATAATAATATACAATAATGACCTTTTAAAAAAATTTCTATAGAAATATTAGTTTTCCCCATAGCTAATTCAAATTAATTTTATTAAAGTATATTATAATTCACTAGTTTTAATCATCATAACTGATAAATAATAGACATTTTTATATATATACATTTTTAATGGATTAATGATCATATTAACAAAAATATGCTTCTAAGTGATTTCTCAAGTTTGTTTTCAAATGAAACAATAGCATATTCATTGTCTATTGTCTATTTAAACAAACAGCATGTGAAATATAATGAGAATACATTTAAATCCAAAAATAGATTGGCTTTATTTATTCTAAAAGTTAACTAACATAACGCAAGCCATTGACTACATTCATCAGTCAAGAACTATCAATATACTGAAATATTTTAAATTCATCTTAATTAATAATTGTATATTTCTTTTCAGTAATGATTTTGATTTAGTTTATAAATTCTAAAGAGGTCTTGTTTTTAAGTAAAATTTTTTAATGTAATTTTCAATTTCTTTTCAATTAATTTTTATGAACAATTTTAATTTATGTGAAAATTAATTTGTATGAAACATTTTTTTTTGAAGGCATGATTGGTTATGGTATGGCTAAAGCATCGGTACATCACTTGGTTAAAAGTTTAGCAGCTCCAAAAGTTGGATTGCCAGATTCAGCATTAGCAGTTGCTATCTTACCTGTTACTTTAGATACACCTATGAATAGAAAATTTATGCCTAAAGGAGATTTTTCTTCGTGGACACCTTTAACATACGTAGCAGAGTAAGGAAATTTTTATTCTTAACAAAATTCTTTCCATAAAAACTGGACAGGGAATTCATAGTGTATTATTATTTCATTGGTTTTTGTTTCCTTTAAGACTGAAACAAAAGAAAAATATTTTTATATTCTTTCTTCACATGATGTAACAAATTTTTATTTTTAAGTAAATAGAAAATTAAAAACATTTTTACAAAATTAAAAAAGAAGTTTTCAAACTATAAAATTTTAAAATAGATAGCAAAAATAAATAATGATGTGTTGATATAGTTACAGTTTTAATATCAAACTCATGAATAAATTCATTGTTTTATGAAATTACTCTTTAATTTAATAAAAATCTGCATATTTGAAAATTTTAAAAATGAACTTAAATATCAGAAATGTTGTATGCATCTGCATCCATTTATTAGTAAATAATTTGAAGCTTCTATCTATCCTGTGATTTTTTTTATCTATATTAACATAGAGTACTTATCATTTCAAATATTATTTACATTGCTTCAATTCTAATAAAAAAATTTTTTTTTTTTTTTACATTCTCTCGTAAAAGATTGTTGTAATCTTTACATAGAAAATAAATTTTTTTTTGTATATAACTTTGTTTTTCTATTATAATAATTAACTGTGAAAATAAATATATTAACATAAATATATTATTTAACATAAAATGTATGCATATTTTATATATAGTAATAAAATTTCTACTTTTTTAAATAACTATCTGAAATCTAAGTGTTAAGATTTAAATATATGAGTTGGGTTAATGTGGTACTGAAAATGTCCTGAGTTTGCAAAGTAAAGTGCTTTGAAAGACTATACAATTACCATAGAAATTACTTATATTACAATTACCAGGCCTGATGGCCGAATGGCTAGCGCTCTGACGTTCGGTACTACAGGTATCGGGTTCAAATCCCGGTTTTGCCCATGGGTGTTGTAGTGGTTCGGAATCCTCTTTAAACTGTAGGTCCCGGTCCTAATAGGATCGTAGAGCGCTGCGGGGGCATTGTTACTCTGCGTCCATGGCTTGCCATCAAGTTACACGCACCCCTGGGTAATGCAAAGTGAGTAACATCGGCGCAGCCCTTATGGCGAAAGATCACGGTCTATTTGCCAGCTGCACTTAGAAGGAAAAAAATTACCATTCGGAAAAAAGAACCCATAAAGAAGGCAATCTAATCACAAAAGGCAAGTGCATACTTGGTTTTGTATTGTTATTTTATCCTTTGATATTCTCATATTTAACTAAATTACAGACATTTTTTTTTTTTTTATCACTGTACCTTCAAAATAGCATGGTTTGACTGTAATGCACATATTACAAATGGAGGACAGCATTTTGGTGGGATCATACTCTATTTCAGTTGAATTTATACATATTTTAATTTTTCATTTAATTTTTGTTTTTAATTTGATATACAGCATAAATAATTGAAAATATTGTAAATAGTTTCCACATCAAATTAAATATTTTTTTTTATTACTTCAGTTTGCTTTACAACTGGACCATCGGGAAAGATCGTCCTAAAAATGGAAGTTTGGTTCAACTCATCACTTCAAATGATGTAACTGAATTGAAAATTGAGTAAATCTATATCAGCCATTTATGTTGCTTTTTGCTGTTACTGTGCCATATATGTGCATTGAAAATTAAATATGAGTATAGGCTGCCAATTAAATGTAAGTCAATAATTTGAAAAAAATTGTAATGGGTCAGACTTCAATGTAATTTTTGTAGCTTTATCTGTGATAAATATTGCTATATGTGCTTTTTAAGAATTAAGTGTTTTTTGGCTTTTTTTAAATATTTAGAACTAAATATTTTAATAATTATTGTAAATCAATTTTCATATTTAACTTAGAAAAAAATAAACCTTTTTATTATTATGAAATATTTTCTAGTAAATAAAAGTGTTATAAATAAATATTTTAATTTAGGTTTAATGGCAAGATCGAGATGATGTTTCATAAATAAAAAAAAAAATTCTAAAAAAAGAAAATACATATTATTGTGATATGTAAAATTGTTATATTTCTAAACGAATTCATAAAGTGTCCTTAAATTTCTTTCTCCTAAAATGAACTTTTTGAATGTATTTAATTACATATGAAATTTTATAATATTCATAATTTTTTATATTTAAACATATATATATATATATAGGTGAAAAAAGAAGTCTCACATTTTTTGTAATGAATCAATTTTATAAACACTTTTTACAAATGTCGAAAAACTATATCTGAATTGTTTATTATGTTCTGTGTGTTTGTTCCTGAAATAAAACATTCAATTGCACCCAAGTTATTAAAAATTAAACTGGATCATTTCATCATTGTTTTTTTTATTTGAAATATAATTTCTTAAACTTTTAAGTTGGATATTAATGTTTCTTGTAATCAGTAATTTTCAATTATAATTATAGTCATTAATTTTTATTATATTAATGTAAAAGTGAATAGATTTTTTTTATGATTTATTTCACATTTCATAATTTTTCAACATATTAATCAAATTAAAAAATTCTTAGTGATATTTTAGTTTTAATTAAATTTGATTTGTGGACTTAAAAAATTGGTTTGTTGTATAAAATATATGTATGCAAATATCAATATATAATGTGTAATTTTGCATGTCAAATGCATTCCAACTCTAGAATATTGCAAATCATCTGCTTATTACTTGTGTTTCTAACAATATGTGTGCAGTCATTTTAAGTGTGTTTAGCATCTTTGCTGTATATATGCAAATTAGTGTAAGATGTTTAGTGTTACTATACAAATCTAAAAACTGTTTATGTATTAAATCACATTATTATTATTAATTCATTTTTATATATATATATGTTGGAAGATTTGAGGCAAAATAGTTTTTTTTTTCTTAATTAAGTTGTTTGTACATTATTGTAAAAATATTGTGTATAACTTTATAAAAACTGTTAACTGTTTAATATTTTATTTTATTCTAGAAATAATTTTAAGGAAATATTTATGTTTTTAAATTAATTTTTAGATACTATATCTATGTTCAAACCTATATTTTCTTAGAAATATGTTATTCAAAGTATTCAAGTGATTTAAAATTTATGGCTTTAGAATATAGCCATAAATAAAATGGTTTGTTCATCTATATATTAAATTTCAATTTAATGATTGTATTATTTATTTGAAAAACTTGCATAATGGAAGAAATCTAAAAATATAATAAAATAGGTTTAATTGTGTAATGAAGATATTAATCTAAAATAGATCTGATAATTGAATATTTTTTACTTTTGTAGAAATAAAATTATTTTTTAAATAGTATATGTTTATTAAAATGTTAAAACTCAGGAATTTTAACTAATTTTTAATATAAATAATATTAAGCATTGCTCACAATAGGTGCAGTGTTATATAGAAACCTTTCATATCAATATATATATAAAGCTATAACTGTTGCTTGTTTGTTATGTATACATAAATGTGTTAATAAAGCACTGGATGTTTTCAAATGGCATTTATTGTTATTATTTAATAACTCATCTGCTTGAATCATTAAGCCTTGGAATAACATATATATATAAATTAAATTTCTGATTTCATCATTATGTAATAAAAAAGAAGTACAATTCATGTTTTTAGGCTATTATAAGTATTTATTAAATGTCATATAAATAATTATTCATATACTATTCATATTGTAAATAATTTTCAACATACAGTGAGCATGGTATTCAGAAATTAAAATAGGTGCAACAATTTAATGAATAACTAGGGATTTTTAATAGGTTATATTTCAATAGTTCATATTCAGAAAAATGAAATAACTTAAAATATGGAAAGGGAGGTTATGGAGAAAAAAAAAAGGCCTAAAATATTAATTTATTATATTGGTATATTTGAATTATATATTTTAAGATGTTGAGTTGGGGTTAACTTTTGTTAGAGAAATTTAGTCTCGCATTTTTCAAGTTGCAAAGAAATTTTCCATGTTTTATATCATTGCATTATTTTATAAAGAAGTTTGAAAAAGTTATGAAATTTTATATGGCTGCTGAATAAAAAGAAATATAATTGGTATGATTGGAAATTACTTTAATACCTTGTGTAAATTATAAATAAGTAAGCACTTACTGTATACCACTACCTTGCTGTATGCCATTAGTGGAAGATGTTTTCATCAAGACAGCTTTGGCATGAAAAAAATTTCCATTATTATTCATAGAATTGTTTGTTGGCTTCGCAGCTGTACTTTTAATGCCCAGATGCAAAATTTTAAGTTTTACGATTCTGCTTGGAGAGATATACTATGTGGAAGATATGGGTACTTTCAAGAAAAGGAAAAAATTTCATTTTTAACTTCAATAATTTTATGATAAATTGTCGAGTTCTATCTGCAATATTTATATTGAATAAAATTGAATATTAGTGGTTTTATTTCTCTAATTGAATGAGTTGACTGAGTTAATGAAACACCAATTTTTCAACTATTTTACTTAATGTAGAAGTTAAATAGGATCTAAGAAGTTTAGACTCTTAGGCTTTGGAATTATCTGAACTGTGGGACAGATGTTATTAAAATATTTTGTATTTTATAAGTGTAATTATAGAAAAGAGATTTAACAATTTTTATGTATATTCCATTACTAATTTGAACTATATCATATATTTTGTGTAATTCTTTGAAAGAAATGAGTATTATAATTACATTTGCTGTCAAATTAATTAAAAAGGATAAGTACATTGTTAATTTATTAATTAAATTGAGATGCAAGTAAACTGGCTTAATTATTTGGATCCTTACTAAGTTATCGGTGCATCCACTAAGATGCACCGATTTTATTGTTATCAAGAGTGACCCTGTTGTGAATTTTCCATTGTTACAAGTAGTACTATATATATTCCAGTATTTAATCGGTAGTTGGAATATTAAGCATTTTGGGTTCTTTTTATATTCAATTCATAATATGCAAGACAGATGTGTCTTTTCTTTAACAGATGATGCATTGAGTATTTTACCATGGAAGCTATGGCTGTTATGAGAGAATAGAAGTTCTCTTTTTATGTAAAAATGAAGTCAAAGTATTTTTTTGTAAGTTTTTCTTTAGTATTGATGACTATTTAAAGAGTGAATCACCTTAAGTCATATGAATGATTATCTAAGGAATTTGGTAATGCTGATTGCTTCCATTTTGACCAGTTCCCTGAGGTGTATCTGAAACATCTGTCTGATAAAAAGTTACTCATATCTGCTAACTTGAAGTAGTTTGTTATTAATTTAATCTGTCCTGTATGTTTCTGATGTAATTTTGGATAAAATGAGAGCTATCCTTTGGATGGCTCAACTTTTAATTCAAAACCTCGTCATAACGTTGGGTGGCTAAAATGCATGTCAGAAATGGAAACATCCATTATAGCAGGGGATACATAGTAATGTCCATTATTACATGTAGAACACAGGCATGTAAAAATTGAATTCTACATCAAATTAAAATATTAGAACCGAAATTTAACTAAAATTAATTAAACCAATAATAACTTATTGATTTAAGTAAAAATGTATTAATCTCTGATGATGATAATTGGATATAATTTCAGAGAAGAACGAGAAAGTTAACCAGCAAAAACAATAATGAGCACTTCATCTATTTTAAACAGATTGAGAAATAAGCAGCATGTTATTCGACCGTATGTCATAAAAACAATCTGCTGAATAATGGGCTACGTTTAATTATTTATCACTTTCAGTAACCATTTGTAGAAGAATCTCTCTTCCTCCAACAAAAAAAAAAAAGAACCAGAAAATCAGAGATGCAATCATATAATCAGAAAGTCTCAAAACAGAAGAAAATCGAAAAACAATAGGAAATCGCAATTAGCAACTAACTCATTCGCTTGAAAAGTAATAACTACACGACTTAAGTACGATAATTAAATGCGACATCTTGAAAATAGAATAACACAAAAATTTTGGTTTCTATTTTATAATTATATTTTATTACTTAGGAAAGGACTAAAGAATTCAGCGCCTGTGGAATTCTGATCAACAAATATTGTCAGAATTCTCCATCTGTAAATATTGTCAAAACAAGTGTTTTTCATTAGAATAGGCCATTTCTTGCATCAATTTAGCCATTTTTAATCGAAATAAATCCTTTTGGATGAATAAATTCTGATTGGGTAATAAGTGCTCGGAATTACAACTAGGCAGGAAATTCCTAGCATCATGGTAACCAGTATGTGAAATTATTCATACTAAAAATTTGTACGTAGGATTGCATCAAAAAATCTTTTATCTAATAGGTGATTTGTATATTTACTAGATGCCTTTAAATTATACGCAATGAACTAATTAAGGATTTTGGGAGAAGGCTCAGTTGGAAGCGGGCAAGAAAACAAAAAAAAATCGGGATATTAGGCAAATCTCTTGGCATCCTTGAATTCTTCTTACGTAGAAAAATTAAAATTAAAATTGTTTGGACGGAAACTAGTTTTGTCAATACCCCTTCCCACCAAAAAAAAAAAAAAAAAAAAACTTGCTAAATAAGCTCTGAAGTTAGCCAGGATAATTTACTGAATTAGCCTGTACGACATCAGAAAGTTGGCATATAATTTTGTTGAAGTCAATCAAATAAAAAAATTATTTTAATAAATCGACAAAAAAACCCCTGTAAACATTAGTTGGCGTTATGATTTAAACACAAGCTGTCCATGTCATTAACAAAACTCCAACCGAAAAGCATAAACCCTATCGCTGCTTTTAACAAGGAGGAAGTCAATAATCTATTTAAAAATTTACAAGAAGTATTTGAAAAGTTCGAATTTAGTGAAAAAAAAAATAATTAATGTACAAAAAAAAAAAAAAAAAAAAAAAAAAACCATTTTAATGGTTTGTGCTTTCAGTGTTGCATGAATCAATATTTATGTTCCCAAAGCGTTACTTACCTTACAAAGCGTTATGAAAATACATAAGCATTAAATACATAAGCAAGATATATAAGGTTTTACTTTAGGGTCGTTTTGTTACTCTTTATTTAAATAATAATCAGTATTTTGCCAAATATTTTAATAATTTTTCTTATTTTTTCAAAAAAAATTCCTGTTCGTTTCATGACTCTTAATTTTCTTCAAAATTATAATTCGTCCATGTAAACTTGAACTAATATTAACATTTTTGTTTTTTTGTATATATAAAGTTTTTAAGAAACAATAGTGTTTTAAAATGGAATCCTTATTCACAAATTTCCCCGCTAAATAAAACAAACGTAGTTGCTATTACGTAGTTGGCTTTATGGATTTCCTTTTATTCTGCCGTTTTTTATGAACGAACTACCCACAACAGGGAAACTTGAAATATAGCGCAATTGCAAAAAATTTCTACCTTAGGTGAGGGGGAAATATAGCGCAATTCTCCTTAGGAGAGGGAAGTTCTCTCTCCCCTCAATCTTCATAAAAAAAAATCCTCAATCGTATAATATTCTTCAATTTATATTATATTACTTCAAATATATTTAAAATACCCCCCTTCCTCTCTCTCCATTTTTTTTTTTTTTTTTTTTTCGAACTGAAAAGAATGAATTTTAAAATATAGCAACTTTTACTTCAACTACTCAACAAAATCGTTTGTTGACTAATTTTGTGTTACGGAATGGGTGGAAAGTTTTTTCTATAATGATTTGAAAAAGTAAATTTAAACTGATTGAATTATATATATATAAAATCATCAAATATATTTTAAAATGGCTCGCAAAAGAGGAAGATTGAGTGAAGAAGAATGTCAGGAGCCTCAAAACATTGAAGTCGATGCTGATGACATTTTTCCCGCCGGAGACATTCATGAACACGAAGCCTTAGATTTTCACACTGAAGAACAAGGATTCCGTGGAATTAGAAATAAACGTCGACGGGTGTGCGGGAGAGGCCGAGGAGGGGCTCGTGGTCGTGGTGGAAGAGGTGGACGAAGAGCTGTCCAAGAATCACCAACTGATGATCCTAATAGCTTGTTTGAAGTTGTCAAGCAAGGAAGAAGTGCTTTGCAATGTGTTGTAGATGATTGGATAGAAGCATATAAACAAGATCGAGATATTGCATTGTTAGATTTGATGCAATTCTTTATTCAATGCGCTGGTTGTAAAGGTCGTATTACACCACAAATGCAAGCAACAATGGAACACGCTCAAATCATTCGTAAAATGACTGAAGAGTTCGAAGAAGAAAGTGGTGATTATCCTCTTATAATGAGTGGACCACAATGGAAAAAATTCCGTACAAATTTTTGTGAATTTGTTCAAGTTATGGTACGTCAGTGTCAGTATAGCATTATTTATGATCAGTATCTCATGGATAATGTCATTTCATTATTGACGGGACTCTCAGATTCCCAGGTCCGAGCATTTCGTCATACAGCTACATTGGCAGCAATGAAATTAATGACAGCCTTAGTTGATGTCGCCTTGAATCTCAGCATCAATTTAGATAATACTCAACGTCAATATGAAGCTGAGCGTCAGAAAAATCGGGATAAACGAGCAACGGAAAGATTAGAAATGCTGCTAAGCAAGCGACAAGAGTTAGAAGAAAACATGGAGGAAATTAAAAATATGTTGACTTATATGTTTAAGAGTGTTTTCGTTCATAGGTACAGAGATACACTGCCAGAAATACGTTCTATTTGCATGTATGAAATAGGCCAATGGATGAAAAAATTTCATCAGCACTTTTTAGATGACAGTTATCTGAAATACATTGGGTGGACTCTTCATGATAAAGTTGGAGATACTCGCTTGAAATGTTTACAAGCATTATTACCCTTTATGGAGCTGAAGAACTTACCAGTAAGATGGAGTTGTTTACAAATAAGTTTAAAGATCGTATAGTTGCCATGACATTAGATAAAGAGTATGATGTTGCAGTACATGCTGTGAAATTAGTCATCAGTATTCATAAATATCATAGAGATATTTTGACAGATAAAGATTGCGAGCATGTTTATGAATTAGTGTATTCTTCTCACCGGGCAGTTGCTCAGGCAGCTGGAGAATTTTTAAATGAGAGGCTTTTCCAGCCTGATGAAGAAGCTGTTCAAGGATTGAGAACAAAGCGAGGAAAGAAGAGATCTATAAATACTCCTTTAATTCGGGATCTTGTTCAATTTTTTATCGAAAGTGAACTTCATGAGCATGGTGCATATTTAGTTGACAGCTTGATTGAAAGCAACCCAATGATGAAAGATTGGGAGTGCATGACTGATTTATTATTAGAAGAACCTGGTTCTCAAGAAGAACCTCTTGATGATCGTCAAGAGACGTCCCTCATTGAAATAATGGTCTGCTGTGTTAAACAAGCAGCTACTGGAGAACCTCCAGTCGGTAGAGGACCCAACAGAAAACAGCCTTCTGTCAAAGAATTAAAGCAAGTTTCAGATGATAGAATAAAACTTACTGAACATTTCATTATGACATTGCCTTCAATGTTAGCAAAATATTTGGCTGATGCTGAGAAAATTGCGAATTTGATGCTTATACCTCAATATTTTGAATTGGAGATATATACCACAAGCCGTCAAGAGAAAAACTTGGATAGTTTGTTGAAACTGATTCATGAGATTGTGGAGCGACATAATGATACTGATGTTTTAGAAGCTTGTGCTAAAACATATGAAGTACTTTGTAATGAAGAGCTTGCTATCCATTCAAGGTTAATAAGTTTTGTTTTTAAAAACTTTAAATTATGTAAAAAATTAAAATATTTAAATTTAAATTTTTCAATTAATCTTTTTTGAACTAAAAATAGTAATGTTTTTACCTAAAAATTATATTGTATATTTAATTTTGGTAAATGAATTACTTAGCTGTATTTAATGCATGATTTTTAAGAATTGTTTGCTATAACCATCATATATTTTTTTTTTTTTATCTTTCATTAAAAGAAGAATATTTGATACTTTCCTTTTTGCTAAACCAATTTAATCTGCTAATATAAGTGTTGCCCAAATCAGCAGTAATCATAAAATCAAAGTATTGTAAATTATGTGTCTAATTTTAAATAAAGAAGAATGTCAGTAGCCCATAACAGCAAAGCCTGTACTGATAATATTTATTTATTATATGGACCATTAAAATATATTTTTAAAAATTCTAATTAAACTATGGGTTTGTATAAATTCTTAATGACAAAACAGCTTCCCATTTTTGGCTGAATAATTAAAAAAAAGGAGAATTATATTTTTAGTCCTATTATATTCAATGTGTTTGAAATTATCCTAAATATTAATAATATTTTATTTTACTCAGATTAATATTATCTAAAAATGTAGCCTTGATATCACTGATATAATTTATTAAATTGTTTTTGGTATCTTAACTTTTCAAAATTTAATTTTTAAAAATTATCAATTGGAATCTTTGAATAATGAATTGAACAACTTTTAGATACTGAATTATATTAAGTGTATTTTGTTTTTAGATATATCCTAAGTTTTTATATTCATAAATATTTAACTATATTTGTTTAAATGCAAAGTCATTTGTACCTTTTATATGTTGTAAAATGGGTAGTGATTTTAAGAATTTGCATACTAATAATCTAGTTTTAGCTGATAGATTCAGATATTGAATGTATTTATATTCAATATTTGATTACGATCAATTATTTAATTTGAGAATTGGTTAATTGTAGTTTTCAACTTCT
This sequence comes from Caerostris extrusa, assembly GCA_021605095.1. Classification (NCBI taxonomy): domain Eukaryota; kingdom Metazoa; phylum Arthropoda; class Arachnida; order Araneae; family Araneidae; genus Caerostris; species Caerostris extrusa. Next base: position 98,426 of record BPLR01015421.1, on the reverse strand, counting down.
GATTTATACTTTTAGATGTGCTGTAGCGAGGGGAACATTAGTTGACTCTTTAGTTCATAAATACAAGCAAGCTTCAAGTGATTTCATGCAAGCTGGTGAAGAAGTGGATGAGGATGAAACATTCATTGTAACTTCTGCTATGAAAAAGGTTTCAATATTTTATAGCTGTCATAACTTAGGTCCATGGAGTATATGGGACAATATCTATGATTTTTGGGTCAAAGGAGCTATACAAGATAAAGGTTTACCAGAAGAAGTGGTCAAATATGCCATGTCTTGCTGCTCCATGGGAATAATGTGGGATCTTGCTATGTTAGATGATACTAGCCCATTACCAGTGGCTGTTGCAAGTCTTCGTAATAGATTGAAAGACTTTGTTGATACGATGAGAGATTTATTGAGTCATCCTAATGATACCTTAGAAGAATCAGCATTTGTTATAATATGTGATCTCTTGATTGTCTTCTGTAAACAGTTGGCTGAAAATTCTGGGTTAACTCCATTGGTATATGAACCTGACAGAATACTCCAAATGCAGTTGAGTGCATTTGTTCAGAAAAAAGGTAAGAAATGCATAGTAAATTTTATTTAAAATTTTTGATACTTTTTAGTATATTACAATGGCAATATAGTTACCTAGCATCGATTATATGTTTTATAGAATTAAGATTATATTAGCAATATAATGGTAGAATAATTTCACAACTATAAAAAAAATACTGAAAATATTTTTATGATTATTATTATTTGAAATTATTAGTTGCAGCATTATTATTTAAAGTTAATTATATGTGTACAAAAGAGATAAAAAAATGATTTAATTAATTTAAATAAAACTGCCTATTTATTTATTTATTTTTTTAAGCACTAAATGTAAAAGTGCCATCAAATCATCATCAACCACAGTTTTACAAGTCAAGATGTTTGGTACAATGTATAATTAGAAGTTTAATTCCATGGCATACATCCTTTGTCATCATGCTAATGAAGAAGTACTAAAATATTCAACATGAATATAATATAGTATTAAATGAGGAGATGGGATAGATTCGTTTAGAAACCTATATTCAAGAATAAAAAACAAATTCTAATTAAGTTTATAGTTGAAGATTATTAGGATTTTACAGTAAAGTTATAATATTCTTAAATATTTTTTTTTTTTAATATGATTTTTTTTTTTTTTTTTTTTTGAAAAATTCTAGCATTTTTTACCATTATAACATGCGGATTGATTTTTTTCAAAATCCAATTAACTTTTTCTAAGCATTCCTTTTTTGAGGAAATAAAATAACAAATTAACTACATTGTAGTAGCCTGTTGAAAAATTTTCTTTAATTAAAAAAAAAAATACATTTCATTAAACTATTCATTTATGAATGAAATTTGAATTAGTTTTTGATAATAACTATGCATTCTGAATTTAGTTTTCATTCTGATATATTTCTCTAATTTCAAAGTATTTCACATAATTATTTATGGAGTATATATTGTTAAGATTTAAAAATTCTGTTTTCAAATTACACTCATGACCATAAATTAAGGATAATGAAGTTCAGGCAAAGAAAGAGACAGAAACAAAACAAATTTGACTTATTTGTAAAGTCTATTTATTAAACAAAAGGTAAAGAGCAAAAAAGATGCTATATGTTTGACATAATTAATAAAAATTGCAATTTTTACTCCCTGGAGCAAATTTCAAAAAGAACCTATTTACAAAAAACAGTATAACATGGTTAGTATGATGGTTAATATGGAGTATGTCTCCCGGACGATGCAATACAGGCCTTACAACGCCTAGGCATGCTGAGTATCAAATTATCAATCTGATCTTGGGGAATATTACACCACTCATCAAGCAATGGCCTCCGAAGTTCCGGTTGACAGGTGGGAGGGGTTGATGAGCTGCAATTTGTCGGCCAAGCATATCCCACACATGTTCTATTGGATTCAAGTCCGTGAGTATGCTGGCCAATCCATACGGGGGTTGTCCTATCCGTGTCATCTGGTGGTTTCCTGTAATTTGCATATTCTTTTTCAAGATGTGTGTGATAATTCTACAGGTGAAATTTTTATTTTAGAGTTCAATTTCTGTGTGATTCTGAATTATCCTTTATTTATGGACATGAGTGTATTTCTTACTAAAGTAATATTTTCTTTTTGATACAGGTCTTTATTGAAGATGAAGATGATGATCAAGATGAGCATACAAAAATTGAAGAATTGCACAAAAGACGTAACTTTTTAGCCTCATTTTGTAAATTAATTGTATATAATATCATCAGTGTTAAGCAAGCTGCTGACATTTTCAAACATTACGTGAAATTTTACAATGATTATGGAGACATAATCAAAGCTACTCTTGGAAAGGCTCGAGAAATCAACAAGGTGAATTGCGCTAAAACAATGGCTATGTCTCTTACATCACTGTTTTCAGATTTGAGAAATTCACAACATGGCCAAGTTAATCGTCAAGATGAAAATTTCCTTGCAATTAAAGAATTGGCTAAACGATTTGCTTTATCTTTTGGCTTGGATCAAGTAAGAAAATAATGAACTTTTCTTTGTTAATATATACATCAGCACTTTAGTATTGTAATGATTCTAATTCATATAAAAATTAAATAAGGTATATAAATTTGGAAAGCAAAGAATAAATTTTTTTTTTTAATATACTGTATAGAATGTGTTTAGAATTTATACAAATATAAAAAAGACATAGCATGTAATTTTCCTTTGAAAAATAATATGAATAAAAATGAACTTAGTAACTGAGAAAATTCATTGAGTTAGAAGGATGTAGAATAAAATGTTCTACTAATAAGTTTGGAGAATTCTTTTTCCTTTTTAATTTTGGATTTGAGAATATTTTTAAAGTTAAATTAAGAGAGATTTTTTTACTTTTATTATTAATTGCACTAAATTAAAAATAAGTAATAGCACTTTTCAATATATGTACATTAATTAATTTTAAAAATCAATATTTATTACAGTTCTATGTGTTATAATTAATATCATTTTGCAAACTTTTTATTTCTTTCAAAAATTTGAAAAAAATAGTATCTCAAAATTTATATACATTTTTATTAATAATTTATGCTCACATTAAAAGCGATTATTAATTATGTAAGTGTACTAAAATTGCTATAACAACATTGTAATTATAACATTTTTTGTAATTTTTTAAGGTAAAAAATCGGGATGCAGTTGCTGCTTTGCATCGAGAAGGGATTCTGTTTACAGTTACTCCCATTGAAAATCCTGCTGATCCACTGGGCCCACCTCCAAATCTTGCATTTTTAGAAATACTAACAGAATTTACAAACAAACTAATGAAACTGGACAAGAGGGTTGTCCTTAACTATTTAGATAGACATATACAAGCTAGTATGCCGGGCACAAGATCGGAAGATTGGCAACCACTCATTCTCTACAGAAACAGCTTGGTTCATGGTGAAGCAGAACAGCCGCCACCAAGAGCACCAGGTCGCCAATATCGTGGCAGAAAACGTCAGAGGGAAGATGATGATCCAAGAATGGAAGATGAAGGAAATATGGATCAAGATTCAGATCGTGGTTCTGAGAATTAAAATATTTAAATATCATTTTCTATATTCTTTTTATTTAGTAATTATTAATATTCTCATATTTGTCATTGATAATGGTCATAATATTTTTATTTGGTAATTGGAATATATACTACCTATCATGAATGTATAAATTCATAAAGATGTTTTTTGTTATATGAAATAAAATTTTATATATATATATAACTGCATAAATTATTTTTATTCCTGAATATCACTTTAACTTTTATCACGCGTACACATTTCCTGAATAAACTTTATATAAATAAAGTTTCCCTATATGAAGTGATGTGGTACAACAATCATTAAGCCTTCTGAAAATGAAATGTTAAATTATCAAAATTTTAATTATTCTTATAAAATTGTAATTAAAAAGCATTTGATAGTTGTTTTGGAGATAAAAATTTATGCATAATACGTATGGGCAAGCCATGGATCCAATGTTATGGAAGTTATAGAAGCCATTATTAACTTTTTATTTAGTCGTGTATTATTCACCTCTTATTTAAATAGAATTTGGCAAGCCTAATTTTTAAATTACGAAGATGCATCTTTTTTGTGAAGTGAGCTATTATGTAAGGGTAAAATATTAAAAAATTATTATTTATTATTGTTTATTTTATGGACATAAACACAGTTAATTAACTATGTGTATGTTTGTGATTTATCATATTTTAAAGAGGTCACCAAAGGAAATTTAATATTAAATTGACAAAACAAGGTCAATTTGGAAACAGAAATTTTTCCTACTTTAACAACTCGTGAAAATATTTTTGTTTAATTATGTGGAAGGAATCGAAAGCGTTAACGCAGCAATTTGATACAAAATTTGCCAACTTCAAAAGCAAAAACTCATCATTTGCAATATTTGCTCGTCCGCCAGTGGTGATGCAAGAAAAAAAACTTACTGGTGGATTTAGGTTAAAATCACAACTTAATAGCATTGCTTTGTTGGAAAATTTTATTTCATGGTAGAAAATATACAGTTTTATTTGGCCTTCCCCGAAAAAAAAAAAAATTATTCATCTTTGCAACAGTACATATGTGTGTGAAGAGTTTTTCAAAAGATAAAATAAGTCTAAAAGCTTCTATGTAATAAGCCTGAAGTAATATCGTCAATATTTTATATGTCATTTGTTATATAATAAAATCTATGTACAACTTGATATCATTATCTTGAATTTATTATAAAGAAATATATGATTTATAGAGTTTTAATTCATTTCATATTTATTTTATTTGATAATATGATCCTGCCTTTTACTCTGATAATATGGCTCCCAAATTAGAAAAGTTGGCCATACTTGATCTATATATAAGTTGCCTCTCTTTGACTAGGGGAATAATATACCATAGTTAGCTATGCCTTTAAGTTTATAATGTATTTAGGAAAAATACTCCATTTAATTGTAATAGTAAAATTAATTTTAAAACTATAAATAGACATGTATTTAATGGTAATTAATTCATTCGTTATTCTTTTATTAACAAAGTTATCAAGTCTTGATTTTTGGTTTTTCTACATTTTCCTCTTATTTCTGCTGATTTTGTGTTACATAAAAATGTCTTGGCTCAAAATGTGGTTATGAGAAAATCATTACATTAAATACATTCTTCATAAATGATGAAACCGTAATTCATGCTAAAAGTAGCAGATCTTTCCACTTTACAAAATACATTATTTTCTGCTATAAAATTTTTTCAGAGGATGATCTTTTAACTTAATAATGAAAAATATTGATACTATTACTATTAGTCAGTGATAAGTTAACATTCACAGTTTAATTAATTGTAAATGGAAAACTTCAAGTAGATTATAATGACAGGAGATAATTTGAGGAATCTGAAATATCATGGAACATTCAAATACAGTGACAAAAATTAATAATATCCATTCTGACAATTCCACTCAGTAATACAAAATGTGAAAGGCTATTTAGTTTTAGTATCAAAACAGAAGTAAATTTGGTGTTGGAGGAGAATAAATGTGAGAAAATCTTTTATTAGCCAAAGCAAACCTTTGTGGTAATTATGATCAATGATTTTTTACTTTTATTCATGTAAAATCTAAAATACTTTTTAAATGTTTTTTTATTTTTATTTTTACATTTTGTAGTTTTAAGTGTCAGAAATAAATAATAAAAATAATTACCAGTTCTGGAAAAAAAATTCAGAACAGCAAAAATTTAAATATTTTTTTGTAATTATTACAGTATTTCCAACAGCTAACTACACACCTGCATTTTAAATGTACCATTGAAGGTAAAGTAGCATACTATGTAACTATCATTATCAAAAATTTCAAATAGCATAAAAAAATTATCAATAATAAAAGTGTTTTAAATTTTTTTTTTTTTTTTTAGTAATAATTTTTTCAGGGAAATAGTTTGGTAATGGCATGCAAGTATTGCTTTTTATAATGATAGTATTCAATATTATATGAAAACAAAAGTTTGCAAATTAAAAAAAAAATTTTATGGGCACTTAAAAAAATCCACATTATTTATATTAAATTCACAACTTAAATATGTAAATTGGAAATTATTAAATCTCTTAATGGGAATTAAATTTATAAATTATTAAATCTCTTAATTTTACATAGTTAGAAAATAGACTTTTATATCATTTACTGATAGAAAAGAATGAATTTACAAAAATTAATTTTTTTGTAATTATATATTTAAATATACAAAAATATATTTATGAAATTAAATACTGAATTGTGGGAAACATTTAAAAGATGCACAGTTATAATTAAAGAAATATATTACGTAAATACAATAATAATCTTTTTAAATAATTAATATTAAATAATTCAAAAATATATCAAATAAAATTAGTAGAAAATAAATATTTAGAGATATTAATATATATATATAAGAAATAATTCAACTATAATACATTATTTATTAATTCTTGAAGCTACTTTAATTATTTTTTATATAATAGTCAACAACAAATTTTCAAAATACTGTTGTATATTTAATAAATATGTTGAGAGATTATTAAAAATTAAATTCAATAAATTAAATATATTTCATTCAATTTTTTTTTTTTTTTTTGTTAGCATCTTCTGAAATTTTCAATTATTTTATAAAAAAAAAAAATGGAATTAAATCTCATTTAAAATATATGCAGAATGTTTTCATATTTTTATGAAAACATTCTGCAATTATTGTTTCCTTTTTCTTTAATTTTTGAGACTGTGTTCTTTGTTATTGTACTATATTATGAATTAGAATTTAGTTTTTCTTTAAAGACAGTTAAAAATGTAACGGAATCAATCTGTGCTAAATTTAGAATCTCCAAACTTTTGATCGCATACCTCTTTACAACGAAAATAATTAAATGTTGTACTCCATATATTACAATATAGTAGTATGTGTGTGTGTGTGTAATCAGAAATCAAATTATTTATTTTAAAAACAAATATATTTAAATTAAATTACAAATTTGCATTTTTAATTAGAATTGAATGTGATTGCATTTGCTTAATAATATTGCAAAAGTCTTGTTTGTTTCCTCTGTTAAGGTAATTCAAATGTCAGTTTTCACTTTATTTCTGTACTTTTTGATTTCAATCGTTGTTATTGCAGGAAATGCTACTTCCCACAATGCTCCTTTCACATGTAAATTAACTGTTATTGAGCTGCAATCAAAACATATCTATTGATTCTGAGCATATGTCTTAGGCATACTATAAGTATCACTTCGCATACCCAATTTTGGCAAACCAATCTAGACAAACAATACATAAATCACAAAACATAATATATTATTTATTAAAAATTATGTACAGTTTTCCTAAGATTACATACATATATTAAAAATGTACATTATAATTTCAGAAACAATGTTGCCTTTCTATTGTGCAGAAGGTTTCCGAATCCACTTTTAAACTTTGTTATTCTTCTACCTGAAAAAATAATAGTATTACTAAATTTTTCATTATAATAAATACCAATATTTATGTTATTGCTGTAGCCAGTGCTATAAAATATCTTGCAAAAATACTTAGGAAAAAAATCCAGAAAGGCGATTTTCAATTCGATCTTTGTTCGTTAAAATTGAGAACTTGCTCTCGATATAAAAATAAACATTCGCCAGAAATATAAATTATTGTTGTAAAATATGAAAGAAATATAAATTATTGCATTTAAAGCAACTTTATGTAACAACATATTTTTGAACTTTAAATAACAGACTATTTTTATAACACAATATTTTTTTGTACATATTTCTGATGCCAAATTCCAGCAGCCCCTATTCTGCGATTTGACCAAATATTTTATATTTTTTTTCATATGTTCTACAGTTTCATATGATTCCAATAAAGTTTATTTTCATGCTTTTTCTTTTTTCTTTTGCATTTTTCTCGAAAACTATATCCTATATGGTTGTTTAGGCAACTTTATGTTCAAGCAACTATATTAACAACATATTTAAAGTAACTTTATGTTCAAGCAACTTTATTACCAACATATTTAAAGCAACTTTATGTTCTAAGAGGGTTACATTCACGCTTCATAATTTATACGGTATTCACCGAATTTAATTAACTGTATTTTTAAAAATCATTATTTCTTTCCACACATGGAATTTTTATGTATTATCTTTAAATAAATGAGCATTCAGACGGTATTTTTTCAGGAATTACCTTTTTAAGACATTTCCAGGGGGAAAAAAATTGCTGCATATTACACAATTTAGTTCAACAGGTTATATTATAATCCACACCGAGACATTCTCACGTTTCAAATGTATAATTCTCGGTCTACAAAATTAGAAATAATTATGGTAATTAAATTTTTTTTTAATTCCATTATCTATTGCACAATTTGGAGTTCAAATTCATCTTAAAAATATGAAACAAAGTCCCCACAAAAAAGACAGTCCTGTTCTTTTATATTATTACCTGTCCATGTAGTGATATTTTTTATTTTTATTTTTATAAAAATCTTTGCATTTTGAATCATTCCAACAAATTTCAGCAGCTTCTTCTGCGTCAAGAACAGATGTCATACATCCATAACCAGACACAGTTAGTTGGCATCTGTAATCAAATTTAGTTGACACATCTCGGTGATAGTAAGTTTTATAACCTAGAAAAATAAGAAAAGTATATTTATTTAAAATTAAATTACATTCTACAGAAAATTAGTTCAAAATTATATTACGAACAAAAATAATTAGATATTTATATCAAAAATGGGTCATTCCATGTCAATTCAACCAGATCGTGAAAAACATCTTCTCAGATATTGATGGCTTGGTACTACTGTGTCCAAAAAGTAAGACCAATTTTCAATTTAAAATTCCCAGAGATACCGGATTTTTTTTTTTTTTTTTTTTTTTTTAGGTTGCTGGTACTGTCCTTGACATCTGTGTGAAATTCGACGTCAAAATATTCATTAACGTTTGAGTTACGCTTGGCTTTGTGAGACGCTAAAACTTATTCCGGCGACTTTTGAAATGTCTGAATTAATTGAGCAAAAAGAACTTGCATTCAATTTGTTTGCGGAAACGTATAGAATGTTGCAGAAGGCATTCGGTGAGCATTCCTGTATCGGAAATAAATGTTAAGAACTGGTATAAACAGTCCAAACATGGCAGGGAATGCGTTGAAGACGAAGTGCCCTCTTGTCGACCAATCAACCTTAACCGACGAAGCTCACGTCCAAAAATTAAAGATTTGGTGTTTGCAAACCGCCGATATACAATTAATCTTGCTGCTGCTGATGATGGAATTTCAAAAGGCTCGGCAATTCCATTTTGGGCCTCAAACGCGTCAGATCTTGATTGGTGCCGAAAACACTGAATGCGCCAGCTCACACTGCATTGATTCTTCATGACTTTTCCGCCAAAAATGAAACCCATATCCAGGGCCGGATTTAGATGAAAAAGAGGTCCTAGGCTATTCCACATATGAGGCCCTTTCACCTCCTATTTTTAAGTTTGTAAATTGCATGAGAGATAATAAAATACATCATTACTGTGATATATATTAATATGTTAAATGAAACATGTTGTGATAGGTACTAATCTTTATAAAAAAAGTGCCATGGATATTAAATAAAAAAAAAAAAAAGTCGAGAACACTTATTTGAACAGTTATTCTCAGCACCATATATAGTACTTGTAACAATAACTCATCAAACATAACACACAACATTTACAAAGAAACAAAATTCAATTAATAAAAACAAAAATAAAATATGCAATAAAAAATTATAATATTTTCTATCAAAATAAATTAAATATATTCGATACATTGAAGATTAAAGGCGCGTGATCTTGAAGCCTAGTTAGCCTATAGGAAAATCCGGCCCAGCCCATATTGTTCCACAACCACCGTATTCACACCGTGCGACTTCTGGCTATTCCCTAAATTCAAAAGACCACTACGGGGACACCGTTTTGAGTCGATTGAAGAGATTCAACGTGAATCACCGCGCGCTTTGAAGGCCATCCCTGCCAATGACTTTTAGCATGCACTAATGATTGGAAAAAGTTGGCATATGTGCATTGTGTCTGGATGGGATTACTTTGAAGGCGATGAAATAAATTTGAAAGAATAAATAATGAGTTTTTGAAAAAAAAAAAAATATTTGGTCTTACATTTTGGGCACAATAGTATTGAATCTTCTTATAAAAGTGAAAGTTAAAACTATTGAAAGTGAAAACTAGATCGCCTAAAGATAAATTATTTCGTGTGGTTAGTCACCATCATAAGGAGATTCAGTATACCAAGTTTCATCAAAATTTGGGAACAGGTGTTTCAAAACGTCTCTCTCTTTTTTAATTGAGATGGAATGACCGAAATACAAAAGTTATAAATCTTCGTAAAAATATTTTATAAATAATATAATTGGATTAATTTTATTATAGTCATATAACTAACTTGTCTGCAGCTTCAACAACGAGTCTGCCATTTAGATATAAATAGTGAAAATGATTGTTTTTTTTAAAGTTATTGCAATTATATTCAAAACTCTGGATTAGATTAATTTAAAAAGAAATATAATACTTTTTTGTAATTATCAATACAAAAATGTTTATTATTTTAATTTGATTTCTTTCACTGATTGATAGCATTTTAATGAAGTTTTATGTGTTTATTACCATATTTATTTTAATAAAAGGCTTCTAAAATTCTATATTTAAACATGTTGTGGCTATTAATTTTATCCTGGTGAAAAATAAAACATTTCTTTTTACATCTAATATTCTCGAAAATGCTTTCCTTATTTTTTTTATAATGCATTTACAAACAACTTTCATTTTTATTTAAAATGGCGTCTTTAATTACATTTAGATTTTTACATCTCAGTGATTCAGACTTCAAAAATCGCCGTAATCATTTTTAGCGTCAGCCAAGCGTAACTCAAACACTAATGAATATTTTGACGTAAAATTTCCCACAGAGGTCAAGGACAGTGCCAGCAACCTAAAAAAGAAAAAGAAAAAAAAAAAACATTGAAATTCCACAAGCCCCGCGAATTTTAAATTGAAAATTCGTCTTACTTTTCGGACACAGTAGTACTTATCCAAGCCTCATTGAGAAAAACAAAAAATTGCCACGAGTTTCTTAAAAATATTCCCTTTTAGATTTCTTTAAAGGATTCACCTAAGGAACTAGAAGGGGAGAACGATTTTCCTGTCTGCAACTTGGACCTATTCAGAACTCTCTCCCAATCACGATAAAATGATTCAGTTTTAGTTTCAATCCTAGACACTATTCTCCCGGAAAACGCTAGCAGCCTGATGGTCAATTGGCACCCCAGGCTTCAGGTTTGGATCCTGGCGATGGTATGGATATTTGTGAGTGGTTCGGAATCCACATTATACTGTAAATCCTGGTCTAATTAGCCTAGTGTGCGCAAAATGACAGTAGAGCGACAAACTAGATCAACCTACTATCATATTAAGGGGGAACCTACGGTTTAAAGTGGATTCCGAAAGATACAAATATACATGATCTAGTAGAATTGTGTCATAAGCTGGGTCAACTGAAGATATGCGTTGCTACAACGCTTTACACAATAAATAGATCCAGTAATTACCAATTCAAATCTTGCGTTTTGCAGCGACAAACCAAACCCAAACACGGGAAACGCTAAAATGTGGGTTACATGCCAGAAGGTGTCTCTAGTCACCTGTAATCTTAGTCAATGCAAGAAATTCTTTATCTTTCACTCACCCAATAAGAGCGAAAATTTCACAATATGCAAAAATTGTTTCTAAACCCAACTGCATCCTGCTCTATTCAAGTTCACAAAGGCATCCTATGTAGTGTTTCTCATAAAGCCACCGACAAGAATAGCAGCAAAGACAGCAAGAATTAAGCATGGGGCTTGAATGGCAGAGTAACTAGCACTCTGGCGCTCGGTGCCACAGATATCAGGTTCGAGTCCGGCGGTGCCATGGATGTTTGTTCGGAGTCCACTTTAAGGTCTAATTTGACTTTAGAGTGCTGACAACTCTACCCCCATAAAAAGTCAGCGTCATGAAGCCAAGTCAGATTTCTACCTACGGGTACTCCATCATAACAGAAGCTTCCCCCTTTCCCTTCAACCAACGGGGTTGTGGGCTTGGTTTAGACGCTGTTGTCTACCAAGTGGGATAAGAAACAACAACAGAATTAAACATTTTAATGTTTAAGAATTTAAACTGCTTCCCTTCCATAGAAGCCTGACGTCTTTACCATCTAAAAGACGTAAACTCTTTTTCAGCTAAAACTCAACTGATCCATTTGAACTCAAAATACGTCACCAAAAAGGAAATATCAGATTTATGTCAGGAATATAAGATGACAACTGAATCATTAATTAAAGAAATGTATGAAATGTACACTGAATCTCGACAGGAGGATTCGCATTTTTGTCGACATATCGCATTTTTTCTCATACAATTTGTTAAAATATAAAATCAGCAATGAAATAAGTCTTGTAAAGCGTATATAATGCTAACACAGGGATGGGTAAACTACGGCCCGTCGGAAGATTCTATCCGGCCCGCGGATAGAATTTTAATTTGCCGGTCCGACGCAAATTAAAAGAAATATATATTTATATATTATATATCCATCTCCTTTTCTACTTTGATTAAATATTTATTTCTCCCTTTTTTCAAAGGACTGATGATCTTTTTTACTTTCTCTATTTTTGTTCTACAAAACATAAATCGTCGGAAATAGCAAGCCAAAATAAGCTAAATATGCCAAAGTTAAGAGTTTTACAAATCATTATCGAAAGTAAGTTTCCCAAATTTAATATCTCATGGCCAGAAAATCAGTGTTACGTTTGCTTCATCTTATATAAGTGAGCAAGTGTTTTCAACTATGAAACTTAGAAAGAATTATTTCAGAAATAGACTGACAGATGAGCATTTAGCCCCGTTCCTTAGAATCAGTACATCTCACTTCGAACCTCAATATAAGGAACTTTTGAAAATGAAATCGCAATTTCATTCATCTCATTAACATATTTAAATTGTAATATTTGCATATATTTAATTTTTTTTTAAATTTTAGAAAAATTTATCTTGGCCCGCCAAACTTTTTTTGTTCGATTTTTGGTCCGCGACCTATCCCTGTGCTAACATATAGTAATTATTTGTCATTTTTTTAGTATAAGGAAAGTTAATTTAGTTAATGTTAATTTTAAGTTAAAGTTAATTTTTTTTAATTATGAATAACTTTTAATAGCCTCTCGATATATCCCGAGCATTTTTTAGAGAGAGGGATTCACATAGTCTTCAGAAAGCCGATGGTAATATCAGGACTTTTAACATGCACATTATAACGAGGGGATATTGTGTTACAATAAATTTTTAAAAATGGACGACATATTTAACATATCGAAGATATTACCTGTTAAGTAACGAATTTTAGAAACGTTTCTATACTGGCCATTTTTAAAAACTGTTACTAAATCTTCAACTTCTCTCCAAATGCTGTTTGTATCTAATGAAGCCAGCTGAAAAGCTGATGTAATTCTGTTAGTCACAGAATTTAGCTGCACAGGAGCACCATGGGGAAGAATATGTTTTATAAAATGTCTTCCAGTTCTAAGAATATTCATTTTTTCATTAAATCCATGACACACATTATTTACACATGGAACACAAATGGAAATATTAGAAGAAGGTTGAGTTGCACAACAAGGTTTATCATGGCATCTTTGTTCTTGAAGACCAACATCATCAACATCTATCAACTTTAGCTCACCATCTATCACGACAAACTGCTGTCTTCTAAAATCATTCAATGCTATAGGTTCTTTAAATGTAGACAGATGTTTTAGAAGCCTTGATAACCCTAAGCTTATCTGGGATAAGAAAAAAAAACAATGAAAAACAATTTAAAATCTAATAATCTAAATAAAAAACAAGTAAAAAAAATGTTACTAATACATATATTTTTATAGAAAAAAAAGGTTTTTTTTTTACAAAAAAATAAAAGATAGAATTGAATAAAATATTTGAAACATTAAATGTATATTTTGATTCATAAAAGCAATGAATTACACTCTTAAAATAAAATATTTTGTACTAAGGCTCTTAAAATAAAAAAAAAATAAAATAAAGAATTATTTGGTACTACTATTATGGACTAAATATAAAAAAAAAAAAAAAAAAAAAAAAAAAATTATACAGTTTTGTTACTTATATCATTAACTAATTGTTATTATTTATCACTATATTTATTTATTATATCAAATTTTCTTTTACAGAAATGTAGAAAGTAAAATATATATACTGTAATTTTCTGCCTATGGTGCGCAGATTATATATTAACAACATTTGAATTTTCGGCATGGAATATAGACCGCCGGGTATAATCTGCAGCGGATTTTTTTTTTTTTTTTTTTTTTTGGACCGAAAACATCAATGGGGAAAAAGAAAATAAATAAATAAATAAACCAAGGCTGTCTAAAAAGTTTTCATACAAAGATAAATGAAACATCAATGTGAGTAAATAATAGTAAAAATAATAATAATTAAAATAAATATACAGTGGCTCTTAAAATGGATGATTTTCGGATGGATGTGCCATTATGCAAATTATTAGATAAAAAAAAAGTTATTAAATTTATCGCTTTGTAATAATTCAGTAAAAGCATGTTTTTCAATTTTTTTTACATTTTCTCACAATTATTTGCAATAAATTCGTTTTAAAAGCAATAATAATGGATACAAATAAACTACGGCTGTCTAAAAAGTTTTCGTCCAAAGATAAATGAAACATCAATAATAGTAAAAATAATAATAACAATTAAGATAAATATACAGTGGCTCTTAAAATGGATGATTTTCGGATGGATGTGCCATTATGCAAATTATTAGATAAAAAAGTTATTAAATTTATCGCTTTGTAACAATTCAGTAAGAACAATTTTTTTACATTTTCTTACAGTTATTTTTAATAAATTCGTTTTAAAAGCAATAATATATGATAAAAGAATGAATATTACTCAACAAAATGTCTTAACCGTTTATTAAATAATTTTTTTAATACTTGGTTGGATATTCACGAACTTTAAGAATATTTTTAGTCGTTTTGGTACAAATTCGAACAATTTTTTCAGTAAATTCAATGTTATTTTGTTCCATTTTTTGTTATATTATATGTTTTAGCTGCTATTTTAAGCGGAGTGAGCGTAACATATGAAATGAAAATGATAGAATTTTTTAAAAAATTATTACCTAGAGCGAAGCATATGAGGACATTTCAGACTTCGTAAAAGAACTGATAGAAATGATTATTAGCAGCAGGATAGAGAAAGGCAAAAAATAAACGAAAGGAACAACAAAAAGAACAGAGGGAATTCGAGTTGAGAAAACTTGAAATTGAATCACAGTCACCATCGGCTATTGCTTCTAGAGACAAAGGACAACATTATTTCCAACTAATTAAACTGATGCCTAAATTGAATTCATTAGAAGATTTTGTTGTTGCTGTTGTTCTAATGCAGCTGGTAAACACTTAGACAGTTGTCTTCGATGCCTTAAGGCAAGCGCTGCACAGACGTTACTCACTTAGCACTACCCAGGAGGTGCGTGTAGCTCGAAGATAGCTATGGACCTATAATAAGTAACAATCGCTCGAGTAACAATACCTCCCGCAACGCTCTACGGTCATGTTAGACCGGGTCCTACGATTTAAAGTGGATTCCGAACTACTACAAAATCCATGGCACCGCCGGGACTGGAACCCGAAACCTGTGGTACCGAGCGCCAAAGCGCCTAGTCACTCGGCCATTTATTAGAAGATGACATTGTAATTTTTCAATCCTTATTCAAATACAAGTTAAGTGAGCCAAAAGACTGGGTTTCATATCTCTTGACTTTACTACTACCAGAAATAGTCCAGTTAATCGGTAGGGAATCAGAAGAAAAATTTGAAGATTATGAGTTAATTAAAACAATTTTATTAAAAGGTTTAAATTGAATCTTGAAAGCTTTAGAAAAATGTGTGACACATCAAAAGATGGCTGGAAAATCTTGGAGGGACTTTTATTATTATGAAATAACGAGACATTTTGATGAATGGATGGGAGGGTTGGAAATCAAAGATTTTGAAGGATTAAAAAACCTAGTCATAACAGATCAACTTAAGAAAAGGGTATCACCTGAAGCTAGAGAGCAATTATTAGATGAGCGGACATAGTTTACTTTACCAACCAAGTTAGCAGACAGATTGGATGAATACGATAGCGTTCGTAGTACAACATCGAAATCCTTTGGAGCCATTCCAAAAGAACAGGTGCTGAAAGAGTCAACCGCGTATCGCACCTTTAGGCTGTTCATAAAAAGAAAGAGCCATTATTTTCTTCTCAGATCACTTTAAAATGGAGCCAGCAGCATCAGAAATAAATATTCAGATAAGTCCAATTTGTTTTACAGAGGACAGGAAGGACATATCTCCAAGTTTTGTATGAAGAATAGGCAACCAAGGAATACTCAGGTTACATCACAAAGTAATTTAGTTCAAGCTTCTACCACCACAAATGACAGTGAACTAGAAGTGCTAACTGCAAGAATTTCTATTCTAGTATCTAAATTAAAGACACTCAGTTTAACATAGACAATTGGAAGAACATCCAATGCGGAAATGTAGTTTTGATTTGTTTGATTTGATTTGTCGCTCTACGGTCATCTTATGCACACGAGAGCTAAACAGACCGGGAACTACATTTTAAAGTGGATTCCGAACCACGAACAAACATCTATGCCATCGTCAGGAGTAGTTTTGATTGGAGTCATATATACAAGTACACAAATCTCCATAGTACGTGAAGATTTGATGGCAGACACTTATGATGGAGAAAGAAAAATAAATATATCTTCAGCGCCTGGAGAAAGTGAGGTAACCCCTTAAAAGTACTTGCGATGAAGGTTAACGATTATTTGCTTGATAACGTTCCAGTTACTTGTGCCATTTCAAGAAGGCTTGTTCCTGATTTATTACTAAGCCCATCTGCTTATGCAAAGCTAGTTTAAAATATCGAACTTCACAAGAGTAGCAACCATGGGAAGGCGACATCTTCAGAATTGAAAAAACCAAACAATTTGCTGGCAGAAGATAAAGAAAACATGTCTCTGTCACCTTCGAGAGTAACTGTGCAACACGCCCAGAATATAACTGAAAATTTGCAGCAACTTCAAGTTCATATCGAAGTGTCACAAAATGCCTATTCCACCTTGTCGCAACAGCATTCAAACATTGGTGACAACTTGCAACAGGCAACTTTTAACATTAGTCTGCAAAAATATTTCTGATAATCTTCCTTCCCAAAATACTATTCATTCAGCTACAAATGAAAACCAGCATCAAGCTAATACATCTTTGAAATCACAAGTTCCAACCAAGCTTATTACAGACGTTCAAGGGTTACCACAAGCTCGAATATCGTTAAGGATTTAGTGACTGTTATTGCCGAAGATACAATTAATAAGGATTTAGCGAATATTCAATGGTAACAGCAAGAGAAGAGGTATATGTATAAGAAGAGATCACAGAGATCAAATTTAATTTATATTACATATTCAAATAATTGATACAGTTTAGGAAAATTTAGTTTGTAAAATGCTATAATATAAATTAAATTTGATCAACATCAAATTTAATTTCATTATAGCATTTATAGCATTAAAAGAGATCATCTCTGCATGTGAGGAACATATTCACATGTGAAAAGAATATTACCATGCCTATTTAAATCTTGCTGTTAAACATTTGAGTTTAACATAATGAGTAATTTATATAACCCAGTGAAAAAAATCAATAATTAGTGATATTCTTAGAATAAATATATGTTATGAATTTATTTTAATATTTTTAATGGGGAGATTATCAAAATTCGAATGTGAAGAGCGAGCAACTGCTACACAGCAAATTATTTATCAACTCAATCAACGCAACTTTCCTCAGCAATGATCATTGAATATCTATGGTATCGTTCCACAATTAACCAATATGTGAATATATTTCGAAAAGGAACAAAGTTTCCCACTCGTTTATCTTTTAACTGTCCAATATCATCAACACTGTAATTGCCAGGGTCAAGTTTGCACCCATTATTATTTAATGAAATAGCCTATCCAATTGAGAGAAAACTTAAATGGGATTATTGGTGCAAGAAGGTAAAGCGAAAAAGAAAAAGAGATTAGAATGATTTAAGGAGGAGATACAAACATACTCAAATAATTGGACCAGTTTAGGAAAATTTAGTTGATAAAATGCTGTAATATAAATTAAATTTGATATTGTCAATTTAAAAAAAAAAGGAATTCTCTGTATGTGAAATCTCACATATGAAAAGAATATTACCATGCCTATTTAAATCCTGTTATTAAACAGAATGTGAGTTTAGCATAATGAGTGATTTATATAATCCAGGGGGGGGAATCATTAGTGATATTCTTAAAGTAAATATATTTTATGAATTTATTTTAATATTTTACTTAAAATATCTCTCTTCGAGTTTTTTTTACTTTATCAGTTATATATAGTGCATGTGTACAATGGAACATTTGTTATTATCCTTATATAGGAGATTTGACTTTATCTCATTTGTATAATTTTTGCCTTTGCTTACATAAAATTTAATGTGTAATCCTGATAATTTGCATAATGTTGAATTATAATTGTGATTAAGATATTTTTTTATTAGTTGTTTATGTGAATGTTTATATATAAATGGTTGATATATTGTTAATGTGACAGCTACATATTATATGGAGTTCTCACTTAAAAATTGTGTTATGAAGCAATTAAATTACTGGCTTCCATATTTTTTTTTTTTTTTAGCATCATCGCCACTCCTGTGACAGATGTGCTTTCCTCAAAGGGAGTAGTAAGGATCCCCATGCATTTCCACAAACTATAACCTTTGAACTCAAGGTCTTAATGTTTGATTCAAGGATATAGTTTGTAGCTCTCTGTATAGATCCCTCCTTTCAAGGACAGGACGGATTGACCCTTAGGTTAGATTTCGCACATTTTTTTTTTTTTTTTTTTTTGCTTGACTTTGGAACTGATAAGGGGAGAGGGAGAAAGAGAAAGGACATGCAAAGAGAATCAAGTAAGAGTTCTAAGCAGTACAGAGTGTGCAAAGTCGTGTGAAGAGTTCCAGGCACAAAGGCCCTTAAATGAACATGTTTTTAAGATGATTTTGTAAATACTTGTTATGTAATTTTGTTTTGTGTGTTATATGTTGCAGTGCTGTCTTAGAAATGTTAATAAATATGAGAGCTAAACATCTCTTACATTGAACATCTATTAGCTAAACATCTATTATAATTCAGTTCTACCCTGAAGCAACACTGAATCAATACCACATGCATATCCAGCCCTAACTTTTATTAAATAACAATAAATTTATTATACAAAAAGCTGCATATTGATGTAATAAATATCACAAATTTTACAATCTAATCAGTTGCTGCAGCCTTGATTTTGCAAGTTTAAAAAATTAAAAACTAAGAAAAACTCATAATATAGAAAAAAATCCCAGCTAAATATTAAAATTATTATTAGACCAAAATAAATAATAAATAAAAAATATTTACATTAACTTTTGTAATACTAATCTTAAGCCATCTCTATCAAAATTTAATTTTAAAACAAAACTTACTCTCAACCTATCTTCCCAAGATAGCTGCAAGAGTTTTATAACATCAATAGGCTCACCATACTCTCAAATATTGCAACTGTATGACGTGGATCTGAGATATCAGGATCAACAGGCACACAATATCCTAAAATCTAGCATTAGAGATAAAAATATTTTAATTCAGTATTTGATGAAATTTCTATTTTATAATCATGATTGTTAACATTAAATAATAAAATTTTCTTTGATATTCATTGTTAACACAAAAAAAATTATTTTAAAATAAAATTATAAAAAATTAGAAATTCACTTTAGCATATTTAAATGCCAAGACTAAAAAAAAAATATTAATTAAAAATAAAATAACAGAAACGTAAATAAAAAAAATATTCTTAGATGAAAAATCTACACAAAATTAATGTTTCTGTTTAAAAGTATGCTTCAATTCAAAGAAAATTTTTAAAAGTCATTAGTCTAAGTAAAATTTGGC
Organism: Caerostris extrusa; assembly: GCA_021605095.1. NCBI lineage: Eukaryota > Metazoa > Arthropoda > Arachnida > Araneae > Araneidae > Caerostris > Caerostris extrusa. The sequence continues at coordinate 78,234 of BPLR01015421.1, read as the reverse complement.
ATATACCATAAAATCTGCATAGTTTTAATAAAAACAAACAAATATCAATGCCATAGTTTGCTTTTTATATACTAGATTTTTTTAGTATATTAAAAAAAAACTTGAGGTACATGTAAACATTGAAAAATAAGCTAATATTGTCACAATATTATAAAAATTTCCTAAATTTTGCATATGAGATAAGAAAATGCTAGACATGTTCCTTTTTATAGAGGTTTAATTTAGTTTTTCAATATATAACTAATTTATTAATTAAATACCTAATTAAAAATAGAGATATTATGAGATACATCAAATCACAAAGAATCCGCAGGCTTGGACATGTACATCACAGAGATGAGGGAAACATAATTAAAAGAATTATGTTATGTAAATTGTTCAACAATAGAAAGAGAGGAAGACCAAGGGAAAGGTGGATTGTCAGGGATAAAAGGGAACTTCCAATCGAAGAGGATCTTAGACAACTGAAAATTATTAACTGGAAGAGATTGATATTGGAGCAAGGCAGATGGAGAGCTGTTGTGCTGGAGGCTCAAGCCTGTAATACCAGTAAGGAAAGAAGCAGCAGGAAAGAAGTAATTTATTTAAAACACCAATTAGATAAATAATTATTATCGAGATTCCAATTATTTCATGATTCTAATTCTAATCTTCTAAAATTATTCTACATATGTTTAGTAAAGACACGTCATTTTCAATTAAATGTTTACATAAGACAAATAATAATTTTCATATAACTAAAAATCACTAATAAATCTTGCATTGCAACAAATGTCTTATAAAAATTTCCATTTTCATTGCAAAATCTCTTTAAATAATATTAAATATTCTAAATTTGATATCTTTAAACAATAAATTTGCTATCAAAAATAGTAATAACAGTTGAAACGCATTACTTAAACTTTATGTGCATGCATGCTTCTTCAAACATCTAGTAATTACACACACACACACACACACACAAATTATATATAGATAAATTATATAGTTATATTTCAGTTCTATTTGATTAGTATTAATATTATTTTATTAGTCATGATTTTATGTTTAAAAATGTAATATAATATATGATGCTTTTAATATACATATTTTTCTTACAATTAATAAATCAATTTAATTTTGTTTATTATAAATGTACCATAAACCTAAAAACGTGAGTGTTTTTTAGAATTGTGGATCCATTTAATTTTACGTATAGTTGCTCATACATTGTTTATGCCAACATAAATCTCAAAATCTGAAAGTCATATTCATGCCAAAACTGTTCATAATTCTAAAGGTTTTCATAAAAAGAAAAAGTCATTAACAATACTATTTTATAATGCATTTTGTAGGCAATTTAAATATTTAATAAAAAGAAAATAATTCGCTAATATTCGCCAACATACCTTCACAATATTAGGATGCTGAATGGATCTCAATATAGCTATTTCTCTTAAAAGCTTAGATGCAGTCAATAGAAAACAATCATGTAAATAACGATCTTCTTGATGTAAACAAAAACTAATATCATGCCCCTCTACATTTACAGTTTTCAAAGATAAAGTTCTATTCCCTAATCTGACTTTGTATGTTGATTTTGTGTAACCAGCAGCTACAAATCTAACTTTCTCAAATTTACGCAAGGAAGAACAATTAAGTTCGTTGAAATTATCTGTTTTGCTTAAATTGGAAGAAACCGAAAGTCTCCATTCACCATTTTTCTGTGTAAAATGTTCATATAAAACATTAAAATAAGTTGTTTGTCCCCATTTTTCACGTGGTAGCGTTCGTGGTTTGTTATTACGACGACATGTACCCGTTCTTAAACATTCAGGTGTTTGATATCGATCAACAATGTAGTAAAACAACACAATATTTGTTAATATGAAACATGCAAATGATATTTTTAAAATCGTGGCACATTTTGATGAGAAAGTTTGTTTGCGATGATACAATTTATGCATTTTAACTACATAAATTATCTACATTAATCTATCCATCGCTTTCAAACTATTACTATTATGTATTTCTTAATATAACATCATGTATATAAAATGGCAGCATTTTTATGAAAACTTTTTAATCACATTCCATAGCTCGGAATCCAAGCAGTTGTCAAAATGCATATGTCGCAAATAAGATCGACGCTCTTTGTTTATTTTGAACTTTGCCGAGAGTAGTTTTTCTCTTCACTTCAGTACTGTGAAAGAAGCAAGTACAGGGAAGAACAAAAAAAAAAATCTATGTGATCTTGTATATAAGCATAATCATTGATTATGATACTAGTCGATGAAGCTGTAATAAAACGAAATAGTTGTCCGTTTGTAGTTATAAGGAATTTTAGTTAGCAACTAGATGAAAAAAATAAAAACAAATTTTGTTCAGTGGAGTTAAAAAGGCATCTTACGACAGGAGATTTCGATCAAAAATATTTTTAACTTAACATCTCTATAAACATCTATTTTTACAGACAATGGCTTTTCCGAAGCAAATTCTTGAACCCATTGCCATACCAACCGTTACTGAACCAACCCTACAAGGTTTTTAATTATTAATTTTATTTGGCCACTTTCACTTTTTTCATTCTATTTATCAATTATTATTATAATTTGAGTTTCTTCCGTATACTTCATAGTTTCAGTATTCAAGGGGGGAAATGTGATTATTAACTTGTTTATGAGCAGGAATTACACCTGAATACTTTTTATATTAAATATAGTCAATAAATTGAGTATTAATATAAATATTCAGTTTATTGACTATATTTATTTATTATTTTGACAACAGTTCACCAATTCATTAAAATGATGTTTATAAATGCTTGTAAATTAAAAAGATTAAATATTAATTTCTAATTATCTTTGTGAAATATTTTCATTTGGATCTGAAAAATGAAAAATGTGAAATCCAACTGATGTTTGATCCAAATGAAAAATGTGAAATATTTCCATTTGGATCTGAAAATGAAAAATGTGAAATATTTCCATTTGGATCTGAAAAATGAAAAATGTGAAATATTTCCATTTGGATCTGAAAAATGAAAAATGTGAAATATTTCCATTTGGATCTGAAAAATGTGAAATATTTCCATTTGGATCTGAAACATGTGAAATCCAACTGATGTTTGATCCAAATGAAAAATGTGAAATATTTCCATTTGGATTTCTGTAAAATTAATTAAAACTGTTTTTAAACATTTTTTTTTTCATTTGAATAATAAATGAGTACCAAAATAAAAACTCTGAATTAGTACTTTTCTTATGACATTCTTTAAATTTGTCTTTTTGTATAATATGCATATAAATAAGCACACAATAATACAGAGAATTAAACAATATGCAATAGAATAAAAAGAATTATTTTTATTAGAAAGAAAAGTGTTGCAAACTCCAGATTGAAAAACAATATAAGGCTACAGTATGTGGATTAATTTTCCACTAGTGTTGTATTTTCAAGAACAGTGTATTTACAAATGCAACACAAAATAATTTGAAATAAAAACAGAAATGTAAATATTTTTATATTGGCTGTAAACGTATCTCTACGCTATGAAATTGTATGAGCTCTCAGTTCTCACAATTCTCAATTTTGGTAAAATTTAGTCTATTGAAGACATCTGATGAGTAATACTCATGATACGCATAAATAATCTTAAAACATAGAAGCTATTTTAAATGAATATTTTTTTGAACTGATAACGATATAAAAGGAAGAATATAATTTTATTATAATTTAATGAAATGTAAAAAATAAAGTTATAAAAGACGCTAGGCATAATAATTTAAATATTTAAACCTTAAGTATTTTAAATGGTGGTTTTTTAACTACATTATCTTCTAAAGAAATAAAATAAAACATATATTTATATTTAATATACAATTACTAAAAGTGTATTATTTTACAATATTCCAATTAAAATTAAAAATAAGCAAAATATATTCCAGCCTTATTGGTTTCTAATTCATATAAATATAATTCGAGTTTTTGTGAATAAGTATTATTAATATTCATGGAATCTCAGTTGATGTCGATTTTGATACAAATTTTGAAATTAGACAACCCTGACTATATCTTTAGATAATTAATTCTTTTTTTTTTTTTTTTTTTGTACAGAACAATAATTTTTTTTCAAATACAAGCAATCTAACAGTACAGCAAACATACAACTGCAAAAGAAATAATTATGAATAATGCAACAACATTCAAGATGAAAAAAAGAAATAAGAAAGTAAGAGGAGCTGTAGAGCATGTTTTTCTACTGAAACAGGGAACGTCTACTGAAACAAGGGACGTTATTAAAATAAAATTGAGAATAATTCCTATTTTTTTATTTTATTCTGTTTAGTCTAGATTTGAAACATTTGGATAAATGTGGGTGTTTTTTTTTCTTGTCGTTGCAGTATGAACACAAACAAGTAATATATATTAAAAAATTTAATGTCAATTCTTACTTTTTTTTTTTCACTATATTGCAGAAAATCCTTTATAAATAATTTTCATTTATTTTTTTTTAAGTTTATCTGGTGCCATCTATTGATAGATATATGCAACTTAAATCTAAAAAGAAATTCAATTAATTAATTAAATTTAATTATTGAATTAATATTTGAAAGAACTGTATTAACATCAAGTGTCATCCCCTACAAGTTCAAAAAAAAAAAAAATATACTTGAACTTGAGTGGATGAATAAAAATTATTTTATTAACGATTGAAAATTTGAACAAGATATATATAGGGAGAGTGTGAGCTAATGGAAGGCATTGAAAAAAACATACCTTTTAATAGTGCGCCACCAGTCTTTCTTTCGAGGATTGTAAACTCATTGATGCTTGTTCAAAAATCGATAGTAGGCTGAGCGAAAATTCTGTTTTCCCAAAAGCTGACAAACGGATTCTGGTGCTTTTCGATTTTTATCCAAACTGTAACAAACCGATTTGAAGTGCGTTGATATGTGGCGCGAAAAAGGACGCATTCTGTTGTTAAAAATTCGACACATCCAGAAACACGTTGGAAAAAAAAATAATAAAAAATAAAATAATAATAATAATAATGCATGGAAAATAATTTTCCAGAAGTTCGTCTTACATCTTAAAAATTATCCCATTTTTAACAATTTAATTTTAATCGTGTTAACTTTTGATATTAATTGTTTTTATATTTAATTCTAAGGAAAGTTAAATTTGTATTCTAAAAATTAAATTAAAATTTAAAATTTAATTAACTTACAATTTTTTCCCCATTTACTCACGCTTAATTAAGATGTTCACCCCGACAAAAAATATTTTAATATTAATTCTAATTAATTAATCATGAGGGAGATTGGTTATATATTGACTCCCATTATATTATACTATGATCTTGATTAATGGATCTAAAATTCGTGAAATAAATTCAAAGACTTTTATTGAATTCATATATCTATAAAAATAGTTTTTCATACCAAAGTATTTTTACATTTTTTTTCGAACTAATTTATAAACGTTGTACTATAAATTTGCTTACAAAACATACGTATATCCCATAAAAATAACAGTATCAAATTAAAGTATTTATGTACGGTAAAGTTGCGCAAAGGTGCGGAAGTATTATAGAACAGCAATAAGGATATTGTACAATTTAACAGGTTGACTGAAAAGTTCATAGGCTGACACATAGATGGAGTTATTAGTGTTAAATCCATATGATTTTCAGTTAGTCCCTAACTTTCAAAAGACACGTGTATAAATTTAACAGCTGTTGCACTATTAGTATGTGAGTTATAGCATTTTTTGTATTCATCACGTGCAGACCACTCGGCTGACTGTCGATTGGACTCCGGTGTGAAATGATGGAGCCATGTTTCCTCCATTGTCACATATCGAAGCAAAAATTCGGGTTTATTACGATTGAACCGCTCCAAACACTGCTTAGAATCCTCAATTCGTCGTTGTTTTGGGTCGATTGTGAGCTCGCGCGGCACTCACTTTGAACAGAGCTTTCGCATATCCAAATATTCATTCACGATATGTCCAACACGTTCCTTTGATATCTTTTTAGGGTCTCAGCTATCTCAATCAACTTCACTTTACGGTTATCAGATATTATTTTGTGGACTTTTTTTATGTTTTCGTCGGTAACAGCCTCTTTGGGGCGTCCACTGCGTGCATCGCCCTCGGTGCTCATTTCGCCTCGTTTAAATTTAGCAAACCTCTTCTCTACGGTTGATTTTCCTGATGCAAAGTCCGAATAATGTTTATCACGCCAAGCCTTGGCTTCAATAGCATTTTTTTCGCCAAAACGCAATGCTTTAATTAACACACAAAATTCCTTTTTATCCATTTTTCAAACTAACAAAAGTTACTTCACTAAAAATGCTATAACTCACATACTAATAGTGCAACAGCTGTCAAATTTATACACGTGTCTTTTGAAGGTTAGGACTAACTAAAAATTATATGGATTTAATACTAGTAGCGCCATCTATGTGTCAGCCTACGAACATGTCAGCTCAACTGTTACAAAGATGTTACACTTATAATATGTTTAATCTATTTTACCTGATAACAGAATATATAATAATATAAAATATTTTATTGTAGATCTAAGATAGAGTTTTATAAAGCTCAATACTGATAAAAGTTTGTGAACATTTACATGATATGCTTCCAAGAGTAACAGTTTTTGCTGGTTTGTTGAAAGATATGATTGAAGTGCCTCCTTAACATTTAATTTTAACATTAACAGCCTTGAATTTTAGGAAAATAAATATTTTATAAAAGTGTCGGGAGTCGGTTTAAAGATCCGACTCCTTCACAAATGCTCCACTTTAGACTTCTTGTTAACGACTCCGATTCCGACTCCACAAATACTAATAATAAAGCTATCTCATGGGATGTAGCGAATCATTCGAAAAATGAACATACCTCAAGATTATTAACAACAACAACAGCAAAAAAAAAAAAAAAATAAAAAATACAGCAGAATCACAAGAAGATTATGGAATACTTGTAAGTTTAAAATTAGTTCTAATTATGGCTAGTGACAGAGAAATTCTTCATTGGAGTAAAACGCCAAAAACTTCGAATTTTATCAACCAGAAGCGTAGAAAAAAATGTTTTTACAGTATTGTATTGCTAATGATAACAATTAAAATAAATTCGAAGCTAATGATTGCACGAATGTTTAGATAAATCGAAAGAAGAACATATTCCATTTGTTAAACGTGGCGATGGAGGGGTTAGTTTAGGTGATGTATACCATTCCTGGAAATGAGTAAGTTCGAAATTATTTACCTATTTTTTCAGCCCACCTGTTAGTATGCTTTTAATCATTATGTGAAAGAAGAATCACACGCTTCCCCTTTCCAGTTTTGTGGGCTAATAGCCAAATGGCTAGCGCTCTGGTAGTAGGTATTAAGGGCTTCAAGTTCGAATCCTAGAGGGGTATGGATGTTTGTTAGGTGTCAGGAATTCACGTTAAACAGTAGGTCCCGATCTAATTAGCTTAATGTGTGTATAAAAATGATCGTAGAGTGACGAACCTTTCCTTTCTTCAAAGGCAACGGGGAGACATTTCTGTCTTACAGATTTATTTTTTGTGATAAAATGAAGTATTATAAAAATTAAAAAACGGTTTTTTCCTAATCATTTAAAAATAAGTTTTGTACTCCCTTTTTCTCTCTTCCGAAACCAAGGGAAAAGCTTTCCATCCGACAGATTTATCTTTTATAATAAATGAAGTGTTTAAAATTTTAGAATATTTTATGATTATGTTAAAGAAGGTAGGTTCTTTTTGTCCCTCTTTAGCATGTTTCATTTTATTAGATTTTTTTTTTTTTTTGATTACATGAAATGTTTCAAAAATTCAAAAAGGTTTTTGTTCTTACACAATTATTAAAAAAATAACGTTTATATTTCTTTTCTAAAATTGACAGAAATTTTTTTCCATCCGACATATTTATCATTCTCTAACCAAATTAAGAGTTAAAATTAAAAAAAAAAAAAAATTTTTTTAGATGGCTATCCGAAGAATGTTTGGACACTTCTTTTCCTATTCGAAATATGTGGAAAGATTTTACTGTCCTACAGATTTATCTTTTTGTAGTAAAATTATAAAAATCATTAATCATTAAAAATCTTTAAAATCATTAAAAAAAGAAGGTTTGTATTTCATGTTTCTCCCCTCCGAAATAAAGGAAAAATTTTCATCTTGCAGATTTATCATTCTGTAACAAAATGAAGTGCTTAAACAATTTTTTTTTTTATTTAATGTGCGAAGAAATAATCTTTCTCATCTTTTTAACAAATAGAAGAACTTACTGTCATATATATTTTTTTATTACAAAATAATGTTTTAAAAAGCATTTTTTTTTTTTTTTTTTTTTTTTTTTTTTTTTTTTTTTTATAATCACCACAAAATAAGTTTCATACTTTTTTTTTTTCTCCTCCTCAAAATCAGTGAAAGTTCTTGCTGTTTTACAGATTTATCTCTTTGTAACAAAATTTGTAACTTTTTTTTTTTTATAATTTTGAAAAAGAAGATTTGCTATTTTTCCTCCGACCCTGCAACATAAAAAATTTTTATCCTATAGAATAATCTTTTTGTAACAATCTGTTTTCAAATTTTTTTTTAAAGGAATTGAAAAGTTGTACACCAAATTTGTCCTGAACAATAAAAATAGTAGAGAAAATACTTTAACAGTGCTTATTATTATTATTATTATTATTATTTTATTACCAATATGAGCAAAATGTTGTTCACATACAAACTGATAGATTGTGTGATAAATTTGTCTCAAAGATATACTGAATCTTTTTCATTTTGTTCATTATATAAAAAGTCAATCGAGCAGCCATTTTAAGCCATATTTCTTGGGGTCCCCCTTTTTTATTGGAACTAGAACGATTTAATTTTGGTCCTAAATTTGTATTGAAAATTTCATTATACTTTTCAAATACACTTTTTTTAAAAAATTACTTGCAAATTTCAATGCAATGCGCAGACTGCATTTTTTGCCAGCGAAATAGTGATGACAATAGTTTATTGCTTGAATAATGTAGTATTTTGGGATGTCATCACTGACTTTTCAATTTGAATTTTATATCGAAGAACCAGCAGACAGTAATTCTTGGGGCATGAAGGGCAAGGTGGCTTGCTCTCTGGCCCTCGGTATCACAGGTTACGGTTTCTAGTCCCAGTAGTGCTATGGATGTTAGTAGTGGTTTAGAATCCACTTTAAACCGTAGGTCCTAGTCTCATATGACTGTAGAGCGTCACAGAGTTCAATCAGACTTCTCATCCACATCATTCAAACTGGCCACTCAACTCTAGCCAGAGTGGGGCGGTGTGTAGTAGTAGTAGTAGACTGGAATTCTTGTTAAATTAAGTTTGAATATGACTATTGACTTCAGTCAAGATGCCACGATTCTTACCTTCTTACAAAATTTCCGGGCTCCCTGATGGCCACGGGTCTTGTGATTTGGCCATTTGTACCACAGGCTTCAAGTTCGAATCCTAGCGGTGGCATGGATGTTTGTTAATGGTTTGGAATGCGCTAAACTGTAGGGCTGGGTCTAATTAGCCTAAAGTGTGCATAAAAATAACCGTAGAGAGACAAAATTTCCGAACATATCTGGATGCTTTTATCTATAAAGGGTAAGTAACTTAACTGTGCTGAAAATAAGTGACTGTAGAACTTGACTTTTAAGTCCTTTACTAACTAGCTTAATTACGTGATGTCCACTATCGGTGGATTCTTTGGAATTAGAGGACTGTGTTGATTTCAACCTGAGTAATTGCCAACTCTTGAGTTATTAATTCTTACTTTTAATTCTTAGAAGTATATAATTTTTTTTTTTAAAAATTAAATCTAAATGTTTGTTTCTTTAATAATACTAATTTTAGCAGCCACCATAATGGTTGCAAAAATTTCAAATAAGTATCTTCAACTTCATTAAATAGAGCTCAAACGATGCATTTCATATAACTATCATCTAAAGAGAGTTCACAAAACTTTTCCTCCATTGGACCTTTCATACATACAAATAGCATATTTCTAGTAGTAGTAGTATTTTTTTGTGTAGCTTTAAATTGCTTTTTTGTTCCATTTTTATGACACTCAGTGTCATATTGACGTTGAGACTTATTTAAATTGACGTTGAAAAGGTAACGCCAACAAAGCTGTAATTGATTTCATTGCTGTAAATTTAGCTGTAAGAAAGACTGCTCCTATGTGGGAATCTTAAAGACTTTTTGATAAATAAAAGAGGTTATACGTGAGAAACTGCATAGGAATAATGCTGTAATAGCACTGCCGTATGTAACTTGAATAATTTACAAAAAATTAGTACGAAATGTTTTCCACTCACCGAAAATCTAAGGTTTCGCTTTATGAATATCCAGGTGAGAAAATTTTCATTGACATCAATTTCGATTTTTGAGGTTTCTAACATTTTTGCTTCACTCAATATCTTTCTTTTGATAGCCATTTTAAAATAGGTTTTAATGCATTTTCAAAGTTTTAAAAAATAAAATTTTTTTAAATAAATAAAAAAATTAAAATTTTCTCTAATTTCAAAAATTTAGTTAACAGACGATTTCGTGTGTGTGACTCTTCCTCAGTGTCCTGCAGAGCGGGACAGACATCACATGAGTAGTCTACTCATGGATGGAGGTGAATGGGACAGCTTCTGTTGTGATGAAGCACCAGTAGAAGTCTGACTTGGCTCCGAGTGAAAGTGCCCTCCGTGAGGGTTTTAAGGAGAACTACCCTAGCATTTGCGTATCGTATGGGAGAAAGCCTGGAAAACTACAACCAGGTAGTCTGACTAATGAGGCATGATGCTGAACATCACAAACACCATCAAGACTCCTCGTTTTTAAAATAGCGTCTACAACAATGCTCTCCAGCGAATTGAACCACAGTCCTAATACTCACTAGAAGTGCACTTTGCCACTGAGCCACGAGTCGGGCAATTATTTAACGGTTACTCAATGATTTCGTTGAATAATTGAAGTAAATGTAACTTAAAAGATCATTATATCTTATTTGTTTTCAAAATATTAAAAGAGAATGTTTTAATAAGTATTAAAAAACATTTAATATTATATCACTTTTTGAATATTTCTTTAAAATACGATTGATTAAGTAATAAGAATATGGCAACTGATAAATTTTGGCGGGTTATTTTGGAGGCCTAGTATTTGTTTACAGTACATATTTTTGTTGTTACTTTTCGAATTCGTTTGATATATATTTAATTGCGTTTAAAAGTAAATGTTTTTTTTTTTAAATATAGTAAGTACTTCATTAAAGTGTATTGCAGATTGGTGATATATGCTGGATTGTTAGCATATTTATTTTTATTACAAATTTTGATATGGATAAATTTACAGAAGCAGAAATTTTAGGTACGTGCTAACGCATTAGGAAGTGAAGTTAGAGGTGTTTATGAAAAAGGAACAGATTGTTTAGAATGTCTGAGAGATTTATTGCAGTACCTCCGAAAATCAGATGAAGACCACTCTGTTTTGCGTTTTCTTGGATCCAATCATTTGATAGAAACAGATATTTTGCCTATCCTAAAACGATATAAAGATGAAAAAGAAATTTTTGATTTTGCCTTGAGACTTTTAGTTGCGTTGACTAGTCCTGCATTATTGTTATTCAATGAAGAAATACCCGAAGATAAAGCTTCTCATAATATATATCTTGAACTTGTTGGTTATCTTCAAAATTATAAAAAAGTCTTTTTTGAATTAGATATATGGAAAGTGCTGTATGAACATTTAGAAAACGTATATCACTAAGACCAGTAGAAAGAAGTGAAGAAGATAATTTATTTATTGAGAGAATTTTAATCATCATACGTAATATTTTGCATATTCCATCTGATGAAATTGCATCGTTTCAAACTGATGATAATCTTAGTCCACAAGATAAAATTTTGTGGAATCTCCATCTTTCAAAAATAGATGCCATTATTTTATATTTATGTGCCAATGAAGATGAATACAAATACTGCTTACATGTTGTTGAAATACTATCCCTTATGTTCCGTGAACATTCTCCGAATTATTAGCAACTACTAATGAAATAAGATCTGGCACAGAAAAAGAAAAAGATGCGGAAGCTTTAGCAGCAATTCGAGAGCGTGAACAGAATCTGAAAGTAAGAACAGTTCAGCGTTTAATTTCCTCAAGATTTAATGGAGTTTATCGTGAAAAATATGAAATCAATAAGTGATAATGATTATATATCTCACAAATTAATAACTGATTTAGATGAGGTTAAATTTGATGAAAAAAAAAAATTCCTAAAAGAAAACCTAAAAAAATAGGATACCCTTAAAAAAGAAATAGATATTACTAGACGTTCTACTTTAAGCATAAGATTGTTTCTAAAAAATTTCTGCAAAGAATTTTTAAAAAGTTATAATAAACTTATGGCTGCAATAAACGCCAGAAGTTACTTCGTAAATCTTCTGCTGATCATGATGATACATACTATTTATGGGCAATTCAATATTTTATGAAATTTAATCGACATTACAAATTTCAACCTGCATTAGTTACTGAAACAATATCTTTACAGATGTTTCACCACATTCAATCTCAAATTACAAATTATGAAGAAATGATGCTTGTAGATAAGTCAAAGACTAAAATTTGGTCTAAAAAGAATGTGTTTAGTGTCAGTGCTTATAGAGAGCTACTTTGAAACCGTTTTTACCATGACAAAATCAAAGGAAATTAACATACAAGAAAATGCTAATAACATAGTCAGTAATGTATTTTATGTTGTTGAATATCGAGAAATGCTTTTGTCTTTGATTTCACATTTTGATGAAGTCAAATTTTCCTTGACATATTTGTCAGAATTGGTAGAAAAGTGTTTACATGTTTTTAAAAATGTTAGAAAAACCATTCAAAGAAACATTCTGGAATTCTTATACAGAAACGTAAACGGAAAATTAAAAGACGAAAAAGAAAGCTGTTGTATCAGATGAATTAGACAAAGAAAATCCAGAAGAATTATGGATCGGCATTGCTAGTGATTTATCAGCTGCTGTACAAGGTAGGCGAATTATTCCCAGTGATACAACCCCATTTGATGGTGCATCTGAATTAACTTTTGAGGAACAGAAAGTTGATGCCGTGTATAAAATAAAGAGAAGCACTTATATCAAAGGAAACTGAACAAGCTGTAGGATTATTGCGTTCTGCTAGAGAACTTTGGCCTGAAGGTGATTCCTTTGGTGCTGATATTGATTCTGAAGATGAATTTGATGTTTTAAGAGAAATTTATTTGTCAAACTTGGAAAATCCTCACCCACAAAATACTGCTTCTGTAGAAAAATTCAGAAGAAACTGATGAAGAAATTGAATCAATGCTCGCAGTAGTAGAACAAAAATTAGAAATAAGTGATATGTATAAGAAGTATGCTTCTCCTAAAGTTGTTATTCCATGTTGTTCATTGTTGGCAAATTATCAGAGTAATTCTTCTAGGACCAATGCTTGCTTGATTAAACTTCTACACAAAATTGCATGGGATTGTAAAATGCATGCTTTGTTTTTTCAATCAACCGTATTTGTTACTTTTCAAAAATATTTGATGATCCAGATGCTTCCACCAACCCGATTATTAAGGAATTTTATAGATTTGCTAAATTTATAATACGTAAATTCTTTTGAAGTTGCAGAAAATAAGAAAGTTTTTGTTGAACTTTTATTTTGGAAAGGTAGAAAAGAAGCATATGAACTAGAAGAAGGTTATGGCCACCCTCAACCTAGTACTGCTAGAGGTGCATGGACAGAAGAGGAAGAAGAAGAACTTAAATATCTGTATGAAGAAAATAAAGACATACATATTGAAGGTCAAGATGTAGCAGATATAATACTTGCTAATATCAATCATAAGCTAAGAACAAAACATCAGATTATTCTAGCACTTAAAAGATTAGACTAATACAAAAGTGCCAAAGATCTAAAACCACATTTGAGGAAAGAATGGACTGAAAATGAAATTATTGAGCTTCAACATCTTTATGAAGAATTCAAAATGTCTGATGATATGATGGACAATATTATAAATGGACTTTCAATTAAAAGAAGCCGAAAAGCAATTATTGAAAAGATGTTAGAATTGAATTTGATTACTGATCGCTCTCAAACACACAAAAACGGTTAAAAACCCTAAGAAATCTGATGCAAATGGAAGTGAGACTGATTCAATTGATAACAGTGATTTAGAAGATCAAGAGCTGTATGAAAATGAAAACTTTTTTGATAAAAAACATGACGTGTCATCAGGTAATGAAGATGAAGAAAAACTTTTTCAAAAATTTAGAGAAAGAACGGTTAGATAATTTTAATATAGAGGGTGATGAAAGTATTGCAGCAAAAGTACCATTTGAAAAAGAGATTAAAAACAGAAAACAGCATGATGAATGGGAAGAACAAGAAATAATGGAATTAAGAGATATATTTCTTGAAAATCAAGGTGAGGATGATATTATGAGCATCATTTTAAATTCCTTAACTAGAAAGAGATCAAAGAAAAGTGTTATTGGAAAGCTTATTGAAGTAGGTTTAATTAAAGATAAAAAGAAATTCAGACGAAGCACTTTAATTTATCAATTCATGATGAAGGAATTATTAAAGGTGACGAAATTTTTAAAGGTGAAAATCTATCTTTAGATTTGATTTCTAAGTCTACAAGTTTTATAGATAAGAAGAAAAGCAAAAGCACGGCAGATTGTCTCTGATTCTTCAGATGATGAAATGCAGATAAATATAGAAAAAGATCAAAATCTACAAATTAATAATTTTGTTAGCTCTAAAGATGAAACTAATAAAGTTAAGAAAAATAATGGCAACTTTCAATATCAGTGGTGAAAAGAAAATAAGAAAACGAGCTCCTAAAATCTGGGAAGAGCAAGAAATATTTGAATTGCAGCAGTTATTTGAAAAACATAAAGAATCTAATGATGTTATTGGAAATATAATTAATGATCAGACTGTTAAAAGATCTAAGGAAAACATTATAGAAAAATTATTAAAAGGTGGATTGATTAAGGACAGAAAAGAAGTAAGAAAGAAAAGACAATCGAAGACCACTAATTCTTCAGATAAAAAAAGAAAAAACAAAGAACCAGAAATTGATTTAAAAGAAAATAGTTATCAAAGTAAAAATGTAAACTTAGATTTATCTTCTTCAGAAGATGAAACTTTGCCATTAAATGAACTGTTGAAAAGCAATAAAAGTAAAGCATTATTACTGGAGTCATCAGATGAAGAGTTACACTTAAATAGTATGCCAAAATCCATTCATAATGGAACCAGTTCTGTTAGTAAGTCCACAATTAACACAAATAACAAAGATGAACCATTACTAAATTTCAAAGATCCAATTAGCAAATTAAGTGAAGGTATTAAACAGATAAAGGGTTTTAAGAAAAGAAGAAAGGGTAGAATTTTATCAGATTCTTCTGATGAGGAAACAGTTCTTTTAAATCCAGAAAATTGTATTCATAACTCTTCAATTTATGATACTACTTTTGATGAAAACGCAGAAAGCAAATCAGCATCACGGAATTCAGTTAATTCGCATTCTCAACACAGTTTGATTGAAAATAATGATTCATTTGAACCAACACATTTATTATCCACTTCTAGAAATAGTCTTTTTCAGGCTGAAAAGAATGTTTTTAATAGTGATGAGGAAAAGATTTCTAGTCAGAAAAGAAAGAGATTCCAAATAGTTGAAAGTGATAATTCAAATGATGAATCTGTATTGTATAATCAAGTTTCTAAAAAGCCCAACATTAGTATCATCAAGCAATAACTGGACAAGGGATGGTAATTTAGAAGGTGATAATTTAAATCCAGTTGAAGAAATTCGACCCTTCTCAAAAATAAGGAAAAGAGCACGAGTGCTCGTAGATAGCGATGAATCAGACTAAATCTTTCAATGTTGATTTAAAAATTGACATTAATTAGTTGAAAATTTAATTTATGTTATAAAATAATATAGATTAAATATTCTGAAATAATTAAATTATATTTTTTAGATGTGTCATTACTTTTTAATATTTTTTGATGTGGATGTTCTAATTTATTGTGATTTATATCCATAAAGGATTTCTAGTAATTGAATGAAAATTTTCATTTGTATGTATGATTTAGAATGTGTTAAAGATAAAAAATGTCAAAATTTTTTTGAATTTAATGTCTTATATCATTTGAAATATGTCTGCTGTGAAATGAAATTTGATATCAGAAATTTTTTCATTTATAAATATATAAAATTTATTCTTATTGAAATAAAAAAACATTAACTTTTATCATAAATGTTCATCTTTTAATATTTTGATTTCTTTTATTTTGCTTGATTGATTTTAAAAGCCTTGTATTTTCAATCATGTCAAAGATTAAAATTTTCCATTTATTTTTCTCAAGACTATTACTTTTTAAAAATTCTTTTGATTGTTAGAGTCTGATCTTGCACTAAAATGTAAAGTGATAGTAGAATTATATAATTTTTTTTTATTTGAATAAACCATAAATCATTGTAATATATTCTAATTGTTTTCTGTATATTCTTATATATTCTAGTTGTTCTTAATATTCTAATTGTATTCTTTTTATATTTTGTTTTCTAGTATATTTTAATTGTTTACTGTGCAACATGTGGTTTGTTCATGTATTAATAATTTTTAATTTTTTTCTTGAGAAAATTATTTTAAAATAATTATTTTTTTTTTAAATGTGTCATTACTTTTTAAAATTTTTCTGACATGGATGTTCTAATTTATTGTAATTCACATTTAAAAAGGTTTTTCTATTAACTGAATGAAAATCTTCATTTTTTATGTTTAATTTAGAATGTATTAAAGATAAAAATATCTTAAATTTTTTTTTTTTTTTTAAATTTAACATCATTATTGCATATATTATTTGAAAGTTTATATATATAGTTTTTTTGCTTGTACTTGTGAAATTGATTTATTTGAAGCAAGGTTCTTGACTAATACCAGATGTTAATACTAACAATTATTGCACAGTTACAAATGTAATGTGCAATAATAAAAATTGTAAGGTACTTACGTATTAACGGTACCTTGGCGACAGACTTGGCGGTTTTTAAGTGTCGCCAATCTAACAGCTACTAAGGTTACCAAACCAATAGAATAGATTGATGCCACTTAAAAACCGCCAAATCTGTAGCTATGGTTGGCGCGGGTGCTCTTTATTGGTGCAACTGTCACCAAGGTACCGTTAATACGTAAGTACCAATAGTAATAGTAGAAATATATAATTAGTTATGTATTTTATTATTGATTTTTTATATGAAATTTTTTTAATCGTTGTTTATGAATTAGTATATTTGAAATGCTGCCACCATGTGAACAGAAACAATGGCTAAATGTATAGATATTTATGTAGGGTTTCCATGTTTGTATATTTTTTTATGAATGTTATGAAAAATAAGAAAATGGTTAAACTGATTGTGAATTTTGTGTAAAGAAATAAACATTTTATAATATAAAAAAAAAAAAGTTTCTTTTTATCAGTTCTTTAAAAAAATTGTGTCATT
Source organism: Caerostris extrusa (assembly GCA_021605095.1). Classification (NCBI taxonomy): domain Eukaryota; kingdom Metazoa; phylum Arthropoda; class Arachnida; order Araneae; family Araneidae; genus Caerostris; species Caerostris extrusa. The sequence continues at coordinate 60,675 of BPLR01015421.1, read as the reverse complement.
GTTTAAATCTGTGCAATTTATAAAACAGTTGCTGTTGTTATCGTGTCCACGGATTTAAAATATAATTATCAATGTTAGATCAAGTCAAAAGTCTTCTCGATAGCGGCCGCAAGCAATGCCGCCTCTTCACTATACAGGACTTCTCTTAAGTTGGCCTCGATTGGCACCATGCCCAATTGCAAAACATGGGGAGTAAGTGCTGGGCACTCTGTGCTTAGGTGTTAGGAAAGCGTTGCAGCAATTTCTGCAGGGGATGTATTCCCTGGTCTTGTCTGGGAGAATCTTCATCCCTCTGTAATGATTAGTTCTGAGTCTGCTAATAACTGATGTTATAAAACAGTTGTAAATTTATATTAACTACAGATCTTTAGGAATTAACTTCTTGGAGTTACTATGTACTGCTTACATACTTTTTTTAATATTTTTTTTATGGGAATATTTTAAAATAAGTATAATTTTTATTTATTTAGTGTAACTTTACTTTGTTTGCAATTAATGTTTTAGTAAAATAGAATCAAAATAAATATAACTCAAAAGATAGTAATTAATTGAATATCATGTAACTTTAATTTTGAATTATTCAAGTTTTTATCAATTTTGTTATTATTTCAGAACAAATATAAATTAAATTAGTTTCACATGTGAGGGTTTAAAAGAATTTCATGTATTATTATAATATTTTGAAAATGGAATAGTAATTAATTTAGTATTTTTAATTATTTGAATTTTAGTATACTATTATTTATAGTCAATTACTCAATTAATAAAAACAAAAGATAAATGGATTGAACTGTAATATAATAAAAATTCTAAAAAGATATTTGGATACTTAAGTGTATTATTGTATTTTAAAATTGAATTAATTGAATCATTATTTCATTTTAATTTGGCAATTCTATAAAGAATTAATATACATGAATGTGGCTTTTAATTTCTATATATTTTTAAAAAATATGTCTGTATGTTTTGGTTACAGGAACTTTGTTCTAAAAAAAAAAAAAAAATTTTCAACTTAGAGAGAACTATGCCCTATGGTGTTGCATATTTATTATTAGTAAAAATGTAGGGGTCAAAGCTAATAAATTTCTTCTTTGATATCTTGCCTTAATGGTATTGATTTGGATTTAAAAAAATAGTAATTGATTGCAGCTTTATTAAAGCTTCAAATATGATTGTTGGTGTTTATTGAAGCCTTGTGTTGATGACTAAGCTAAATTAACCTATACCATGGGGTTGAAGATTAGCAATTTTAGATGGCAGCACTAAATCTATTCAATGATAATAAGTAAAATTTCGGTCAAACCTTTTTTTTTATTATATACTGAGTATTTCATGCATGCTTCTAGAATTTTTGATTGTTGATAATGCATACAAAAATCTTATAGATTGATCACTGGTTCAATAAAAAAAAAAAAAAACCATGTTCCTTGGTATTCTGTTGTATTTCACTAAAGGATGTTTCCTTTTATCAAACACATATGTTAAATCACTTTCATACAAGGAAAATTACCTATAAAAAATCAGATTATATGAGGGTTTACAATACTTATGAATAATTGATAAATTTATTGGAGCTATATTAATGAATACTAATAAATAATTTAAATAAAATTATAATACTGTAAGTAATTATAATTTTGGTACTTACGTATTAACGGTACCTTGCGACAGACTTGACGGTTTTTAAGTGTCGGCAATCTTTATTATTTGGAATAAAAATATTTTGAAAGCGTTTTTATTTTAAATGAAGTGTTTCATATATTTTTTATTATTTGGAACAAGAATTTTAAGTGTAGATTGGCGCCAAATCTGTACCTGCGGTTGGCGCGTGTGCTCTTTATTGGCGCAACTGGCGCCAAGGTACCGTTAATACGTAAGTACCATAATTTTATTTAAATATTTTAGAAACAAGTGGATTTTCTCTGAAGACAACTTTTATCACCAATCAATCTTATTTTTGTTAGAAAACTTGAATGCCATTTAGAATTAATCGAAGAATTTGTAAATCAATTTATTCTATTCCATAGAACTTTTTTAATCTTCTATTTCATATGAATGTCTCAAAATGACCAGAATATTTTGACTCCTTGTTGCATTATGTAATATTAAAATGAACGTCACTGCTTTTTATTTTAATCGTAAGTATTTCAAATTACATTCAGTATCTTAATGTTAATCAAAATTAGTAAGGATATAATTAATTAACAGAAAGTGGATTTCTAGCTGGGAATTTTTACTATTGCAGAAATACAAATGATTGGATATAATTAATTAACAGAAAGTGGATTTCTAGCTGGGAATTTTTTTACTATTGCAGAAATACACATGATTACCGAACAAAACAAATCTGTTTTAATAATTTTTTTAAAACTTTTATTGTTTTTATTTCAGTTTGGCTTATTTATAAGATTATTACAGTTAGACAGGATTCTTCCGACAAATGGCAGCTATAGAATATTAAAGAGTCATGATCATCATTTAGTCCATCATTACCAAATTGAACTGAAATAAATATTCTGTAAACATGTAATGAATGTCTTGCACTAGTATACTTTAATTGCATTTTCCAGAAATGTTGCAGAGCATGTTGTTTAATGGAGTGGCTTACTGTCTGATTTTTGCCAACTACATCAACATTTTTATTTCATTGTGTTTAATGAAATTTAGACAGATATTAAATAATATACTTCTGCAGGTATGGTTATTCTAATTGCATAAAGATGTATTTGCAGGCTGTTAGTAAGATTATAAAGGCTTTTTTGTAAGAGTTTTGGGAATTCTAATGAATCAAATTTTATTGTTATTTTCTTTTTTTTTCTTTACTGAAGCCTAGTTACATTTGCTAGCTTATAATAAATTAGGATATATATTTAAATCGACCAAGGGGAAGATTGAAAAAGAGATGTGTCGATTGTTTAGTCTGATTTTAATGTTATTAAGATAAAAACTGGAGGCCCATGCCCAAGAGGTGAACAGCCTAGCTGGATCTTTTAAAGGCCAAGGCTCACAATGGGCTGTCGAGCCAATTATTATGATGATTATTTAAATATTTTTCTTTGAGAATTTACTTTTTTACTGGATGTGGAAAAGACCATGTTCAGTATTGAAAATTTTATTTAAGTCAAAAAGTTTTTTTAGTTTATTATATATTTGTGGTGATACTGATAAAATAGATTAGATGCTTACTGACTTTCATGTGGGTGTAAAGTGATTTAATAGTCAGTGGCATCATGAATCAACATTCTCACCAAAGTGGTATATTTAATATAATGTGGTCAATGAACTTAATGAGTTCATTAGCCAATTTAGAGAAAAAAATTGAATAGTGTAAGTCAAAATTAAAAAAATAATAATAATTATATCACATTTTTTTTTTCTGTAATTATTTACTTTAATTTGCCATTTATAATTGGACATCCTTTTTTTTTCTTTCCTTATAAGAACTAATTAAATTTTGATATAACATAAGTAAATCAAATAAAAATTATTAGAAATAATTATATAGATTTCTGTTCAGAATTTAAATTTTGATTTGTTTAATGTTCAAAATGTTAGCAAAAATAATGTAATTAGTAAAAATTAACATTAACCATGTTAATTTTTTACTAATTACAATATTTTTGCTAACAAATTTTGTACCAATTCTAAAATTGATAAAGTTCTTACAAAAGAAACTTTTGTATATTAGCATTCTCAGAGAAATATAATTTTTTTAAAGATAAAGTTTATTAAATTAAGTATATTTGTCCATGCTATAAAGAATTGTTATATCTTATTCTATTAGTCATGTTTTTAAGTTATTTCTTATGCTTTCACCCAAACTGTTATAATAAGTAGAAATGTTAAATTTTTTTGTATTTCTCATGTTTTTACCAGAAAAATTATTAATAGACACATTTTGAGAATGTCCAAATATCTTTTAGGCCTTTAAATGTTCTGCAGAAATATTTTAAATAGACCTTTTTGACTTGACTTGATTTGACTTCAATTTCTGGTTTCAATTTATTATGCCGGTTCAAAAGCCGACAACCGATTTAACAATTAAAAATCAAACAATTCATAATTTGTTTTTGGAGAAACATTTATTAAAATATATTTTCTTTTAGGAAATTGTTTGATTTTTGACAACTGAATATGCTGAGCACTTTTCCATCCAGGTAAGATTGTTTTTACATTTTAATTAAATTGAGTACTTTAATTAATTTAAAGAGATATTTTTTAACATTTCCATGATTATGATTTTCTGTTAGAGCAGCGAGAATTAACAACAGCTGTAATTGAAGACACAACTAAAATTTAAATAGACTGAAAAAATTATTTTAAAAATATAGCTTCTATTATATCTTTAAGGTACAGTAAGGCTCAGATTAGCTTAAATCTGTAATATTGGGATTCCACGAAATTGCAAATTTTGAGCTTATCATCTGTGACAAATATTCTGACAACTGATTGATAAAACCAATGGATAAGATAAACAACCCATTAGAGATTTTTTTGGAAAAACTACAACATCAGGGATGCTGAAGACAACAACAATCTTTCCTGAAATGAGGTGACAGAGATATATTTGAAAATAGTATGGATTGGTTTGGTTTGTCGCCTTACGGTCATTTTGTGCCTACTTTCGGCTAATTAGACCGGGACCTACATGTTAACGTGGATTCCGAACCACTGACATTCATGCCACCGCCAGGATACGAACCTGAAGTCTGTGATGCCAGAGCGCTAGCCAATTGGCCATCACACCGCCAAAGGAGTATGGAGGAATGTATGGTTGGATATGGTATAAGAAAGGTGTTGGAACTAGAGATCCTTGTTGATGTTGACGAGATTATCAAACTAGTTTAATGAAACCTAGTTGAATAATATAAATGTACATGATATTTAAGAATTATTGCAAGTTACAACTTGTGGAAGTCTTCCCAACGACGATTGTAAAGAATTGGTAGAACAACAAGTGCACGAAGAGTACGACATTAGCGTTTCTGAAGATGAGCAAAAGGAACTTGTAATTGTAACGGATTTTTTTAAAAAAGAGTTCAACCATTATAACAGAATTTATGAATCAGTTTACACAAAATGATTTAAACTTTGAAAGACATTCAAAGGCAAGATGAAGATGCAATGTTATTGATGCACTGTTTTACTATTGACAACTATTTGTTGATTGTTTGTTGTTTCTTATCCCACTTGGTAGACAGCAATATCTAGAACAAGTTTTAGATGTTGCTGTGTGGTCCTTCCATGAGACCACACGGGTAGCTATCCGTGTGTTCTCATGGAAGGAGGTGAAGGTGGGGTGCAGCTTTTTGTTGTGCTGGAGCACCCATAGGTAGAAATCTGACTTCGCTCCGTGACGCTGACATTTTACGGACTAGGATTTTTAGCTCTACGCCCAACAGTCATAATAGACCGGGACCTACGATTTAAAATTGATTCCGAACCACTGCAAACATCTATGGCACCACCGAGACTCGAACCCGAAACCTGTGACACCGAGCGCTAGTCACTCGGCCATCAGGCCCTACTTGCTGATTTGAAGCAATCTAATATTGTTTTATCCTTTACTTGTTGATTTGAAGTAATAAAGTGGGAAACAATGCTAGATGACTTCTTCAGAAAAAAAAATCGAATAAGGTTTGGTTTGTCGCTCTACGGTCATTTTGTGCACACTTCGGGCTAATTAGACCGGGGTTAATTAGATTAGCACTTCAAATAAGGCACAAGGATAATCGTTAAGATATTTTGGTATTCTTGCTCTAGAGTGGGAAACTCAATGGATTTTTAAATCTACTCACTAAATAACATGGCAAATGTGGTTCATGAAGCAAATATTGTAATATAATAAGTTAATTAAGTATAGAATAAAGTGAAAACAAAATTAAAGAAAAGCAAAGTTGTTTTCACTAAATGCAACTATACTGAGAATATGATGACTTAGTTTATTTTTTTTTTATCATTTCTGTATTTAAAGGTACATTTTTTAAATTCACATTTGATAGGTTTGGTTAGTAAGCTCTACGGTAATTTTTTGCTCATGTTAAGCTAATTAGACTGAGACCTATAATTTAACGAGGATTTCGAACCATTAACAAGCATCCATGCCACCGTCAGGATTCGAACCTGAAGCCTGTGGTACCAAAGGCCTGAGCGCTAGCCAATTGGCCATCGGCCATTGTTATGCATCGATGGATCTTGAGTTCTACTTATGTATCCTGGAAGGGGGGGGGCTGATGGTGGAGTGGCTTGCGCTCTGGCTCTCGTTACCACAGGTATCGGGTTCGAGTCCCGGCGGGGCCATGGATGTTTGTAGTGGTCCGGAATCCATTTTAAGCTGTAGGTCCCGGTCACATATGGCCGTAGAGCGTCACAGAGCCCAATCAGACTTCTTTTCACCTACATCATTCCCAAACTGTAAAAGGTGCAACTCAGCTCTAGGCACAGTGATGTGGTGTGGTGTAGTAGTAGTATGTATCCACGAACTTCCCGCCGACAAGTGATGAGGACAACATTAGATGGGGCCTTTTAGGGTAGCGGTCCCGTAAGGGTGAAAACCCAGAAAATTCCCACCAGACAACCAACTGTGGAAAGACTAGAGAAAAAGTTATTGGTGAACGTCCATAAAGCGTTTGTCCAGAAAAAAAAATCCTTTTGAAGAGTTGCATTAACGTTCTCTTTAATAATTCTACGTAATTAAATATCAATGAAATCTACCACTAATTTGTTGAAATCAACTTTAATTACCTATCAATAGTTGATTCATTAAAATTTAAAAAAAAGGGCAAGAAAATACAAAAAGAACGAACGTACTTTTTTTTTTTTGTTTTTCAATACCCGTTTGAAATGATTCTGCTCTCATATATTTACTTAAAATCGCATACATTAACTCTCTTATAACGCCCGACTTGTGAACTAGTAGTAACTCGTACAGATTAGTGCGTGTTGCAATCATTGTTTTTATAAGATGGAAGACTTTAATGCCTGGATTTGCATGTTTTACTGTGCTCAAAAGTAAGACCAATTTTTATTTTTCAAAAACTCTTTATTTATTCTTCCAAATTTATTTCATCGCCTTCGAAGTAATCCCATCCGGACACAGTGCACTCATGCCGACGTTTTTTCAATCCTCAATGCATGCTAAAAAGTCATCGGCAGGCATGGCCTTCAAAGCGCGCAGCGATTCACGTTGAATCTCTTTAGTCGACTCAAAACTGTGTCCCCGAAGTGGTCTTTTGAGTTTAGGGAATAGCCAGAAGTCGCACGGTTTGAATACGGGGGTTGTGGAACAATATGGATTTCATTTTTGGCGAAAGTCACGAAGAATCAATGCAGTGTGAGCCGGCGCATTCACTGTTTTCGGTACTAATCGAGCTTTGACGCGTTTGAGACCCAAAATGGAATTGACTGATCCTTTTGAAATTCCAACATCATCAGCAAGGTCTGTAATTGTAAATCGACGGTTTGCAAGCACCAAATCTTTAATTTTTGGATGTGAGCTTCGTCGGTTGAGGTGGATGGCCGACCAGAGGGCTCTTCGTCTTCAACGCTTTCTCTGTCTTCTTTGAACTGTTTATACCCCTTCTAAACATTTTTTCCGATATAGGAATGCTCACCGAATACCTTCTGTAACATTCTATATGTTTCCGCAAACAAAGTTTAATGCAAGTTCTTTGCTCAAATAATTCAGACCTTTCAAAAATCGCCGTAATCATTTTTAGCGTCAGCCAAACGTAACTCAAACACTAATGAATATTTTGACGTCAAATTTCACACAAATCTCAAGGATAATGCCAGCAACCTAAAAAGAAGGGGAAAAAAAATAAATAAAATTCCGTAAGCCCCGGGAATTTTAAATTGAAAAATGATCTTAATTTTTGGACACAGTAGTATAACTCGTATTCTCAATTGAACTACATAGTAAGAATTTTTGGATTTTCTCCTAATACGAATCACAAACGCAGTGCAGTTACCCATGAAAGTCCTTCCTGAATGCATTTTTTTTCTCTCTGTATACTATTAATATGAAGTTTCTATTCAGAATAAAAAAGACTTCAGAAACATAATATTCAGATATTATGATTTCAATACGACAAAGAGCAAAAATTACTGTAGTTTTTTTTTTAACGTGGTAATCTCAGAACATATTGATTAATTAATGCTGTACGGGGTCCATAAATAACAATCATATAACTTAATTTTTTTTTCATAATCAGGAACAACAGTAATGATAAAAAAATATTTAATATTATTTAATATCTAGCAAATTTTTATTGCTGAAATTAATATATTTTAACGCTTTTTTTCAAAATGATTAAAAATATATTTAAATATATTTTTAAATAATATTTTAATAAACATTATTTTAATTAAATTTATAAAATATTTTAATAAATAGTATATAAATTTTTATAATATTTTAATATATATTTTAAAAAATATAAAATATAAAAAAAAATATATTTTTAAAATAAAAATTATTTATTAATAAATAAATCTTAATATCGTTAAAAAATAGATTTTTTTTTTTTACTTAAAATTTCGTTATGGAACAATATTTTCACTTTTTCATCACTATGTATTTCATATTGTTTAATATTAGCACGGAACGTATTCATATTTTCTATTACCTCATAGTTTTTGCTTCACTTGGTCTTACACGTAATGCAATTTCATCATTTCTAAATTTCACTGTACTCAATGTAGATGCATAATGAAACGAATCCACCATTTTATAGCAAGGTTGACAGTACACACAATTCAAATATATTGGTCTTAAAACGCCCTGACATATAAGCATTTTTGTTATATCACTGATGTTTGTTCGAAGACAGGTGTGGACCAACAAACCTACCTGGGCGCATTTGTTAATGAAAAGTGGGATAGACGGTGCCTCATCTTGTCAAGGATGGCTTCGAATCATTCCACCACGTCAGAGAACGCAGGGTAACGCACGTCTCCGCAACCAAAAATATCTTTCAACTCGACTCTAAATCGGGACCATTCCCGCCCCTTCCCGAGAACCTTTTCACCAGCTTAGAGCAATTCCATTTCGCCTCTTGCCATTCCTTCCGTATATGTGCCCCGCCAGACGATTTTTTGAATTTCCGCTTCTGGATTATTTTCTACACCAATAAACAAGCATCGTTGGATTCGTCCAACTGAAGGTAAGCCTATCGATAACACTTTTATCTGTCTTCGAATGTTCGAAATGTTTTTTTTCGATGTTCTTTAAATTGTGATTTTTTTAAATTCTGTTTTTGTTACCTGAAGGCCGGTATTAGCAGTGACCGAAATGTTTTTATATTTTTTTCTACACCTTTAAAATAAATAATAAAAATAAAATAAATTAAAAACTTCTTGAGAACAACTGCCGCTATGATTGTTGATAACTTTGAATGAATAGACGACAAATAGGCGACAAATTTCCCCACCCTGCCATTCTTAAGCGATTGCTTATCTTCAATCTTTCTGTATAGACTTTTTGAAAAACTAATTTATTTTTAGAAAGTTTATGTATAAATATAAATTATATTAGGTGTAGGGTTACATTTTTATAATTCTATCGAACTTTATAATTATTATTTATTTGTAGATTGTATAATTTGGACAACGGCCAGATTACAAGTTATAATCTTATAATCGATCTTTCTTCGAATTGGTTTTCGATGTTTCTTAAATTGTGATTTTTAATTCTGTTTTGTTACCTGAAGGGCCGGCATTAGCGGTAACTGAAATATTTATATATTTTTTTCAACATCTTTAAAATAAAAAATACACTGGTTAAAAATAAAATAAAAAAAAAAAATAAATAAATAAAAACTTTTTTTTTGAACAACTGAGGCTATGATTGTTGATAATTTTGGAATGAATAGACAGAGATGCATCTATGCACAAAGCTGCGACAAATTTTAACCCCCCTGCCATTCTTCAGCGATTGCTTATCTTCATCTTTCTGTACAGTCTTTTTGAAAAACTAATTTATTTTTAGAAAGTTTATGTATAAATATAATTATATTAGGTGTAGGGTTACATTTTAATATTCTATCGAAATTTACAATTATTATTTATTTATAGATTGTATAAATAGGACAATGCCAGATTACAAGTGATTTTGTAAGCAATTGAAGTATGATGTCAGTATTACTAATCTTAAGTGAAGTGGGAGTGGCACTACATTACGATTGATCAACATTATACATATACACAACAACAACAATTTTTATAATTTTTCTCACCTTACTCTTAAAATGTACAAAATATTTTTCTATATTTTCGAAAAAATTCAAAAGCGTTGTTGCCTGGAATTGAATTCGAATATAAAGCCCAATATATTTTCATATCTTTATATGATTCTGAATAAATCCGATCAATTAAAAAAAATAAAATAAAAATAAAAATTCTATAAGAATTTGATCAGAAGAATGCTAGAAAATTGATCGTACACTGCAACATTTTCGGATAACTTCATAAATGTAATAAACTTCGTAAATAAGATTTGTAGATTTTTTTATTTTTCGCATTTTGGTGATATTTAAAAATCATTTGTATCTTTGTTTGTTTACAATTGTATATTGTTAGCTATGTTGGGATAAAAAAAGAATCAATTACTTCGGTACAGAAGTGTTATTTTATATTGCTTATGTTTGGTTGTTAGTTGTAATGACTTATATTGTTTTTGTATTGATTAAAAAAATTAATGATATATTTATTTTGTTTTACAAATTTTAATATGCGATCTGATTTTTATTATTATTTTATAATTTAAGCTATTGTATGAAGTTCGAGTTTTGTATTAAAAGCTAACTTTTGTTTTAATACATTGATTATTTAATAGATTCAAAACTGTATTATTTTTAATTTTAGAAATATTTTTATGTGATCAAAATATGTAAATCTGTAATTTTGTCATGCATATTTAATTATAAAAGATCACCAGCAGATATGAGCTGGTGATGCCTAGTATCATTAAAAAGAAAATATGTTTAATTTAAATAAATGCTATGAAGGAAAAATTTAAATGAAGATTAAAAAATTTAGAATTTAGAAAAATCCCTTAAGAAAATTTTCCTTATTATATGAATCCAATATTTCATATTTCTAAATATTTTAATTACACAGAATATTTCATTCCGAACTAATTATTTTTATAGTATTATAAGTAAAATAGTAAAGTAAAAATAATATATGTTATATATTCGAAATGAAGATAACTACAGTGGCTCCCAAAAGTGCTCATGTACTTAAAAAAATTTGTAGAAAAAGCGTAGTCGTCTGGAATTGAATTCGAATGTATAAGTCTGATATTTTTTCATATCGTCTTTATGCGATTCTAATTAAATCCGAATATCAATTAAAAAAAAAAATGAAAATGCTAGCAAGCAGAGAGAAAAATCACGTCACAAAATTGATTGCACAACGAAACATTTTCTAATAACTTCATAAATGTAATAAGCTTCATAAATAAAATTTGTAGTTTATTTATTAATTTTTTTTTTTATTTTGGTGACAGTTAAAAAATCGTTTGCATCGTTGATTGTTTACTTTAATCTATTATATTTATTATTTAAAAATGGTTCCTAGTTCAACGTGTAGCATTCCAAAGTTAATAAATTTTCATCATAGTAGTGCTAAATCAGTTTGGAATAATTAGTAAATTTATCTCATTCTATGATGCAGCATCTTATAAAACGCTTTAAAGAAAAATCAGATCGAAAATTATGTAAGAAAATGTCGTTCAATAAAGTTAACTGAACGTGATCAAAGATTTATCGCTAGAAATTTGTGAAAAATCTACTTTTAAGTGGTGTTAAAATTTCTACAGAATAATGAAATTTTTTTTTTTCAATTTCAGTTGAATCTGTTCGACAAGTGTTTATATAGTAATATTAGCGAGATTACGTGGGCACTCTGCTTTTTGAAAAGTTTTGTAAGTGCAAAAAAAAAAAAAAAAATCTTAGCTTCCTTTCTCGAAATCAAATGATAAATAAGCCTGACACGTATTGGAATCATGTCTTATTTGTAAATGAAAGCAAATTCAACGATTCTTGTTCTAATAGCCGTATAATTTTGTGTAGAATAATAATAAAACAAGTAATACAAAAAAAAAAAAAAAAAAAAAAATTTTTTAAAATCAATTTCTACTTTTTTTATATTGCGGAAAATCCTTTATAAATAATTTGCATTCATTTTTTTTAAGTTTAACTGGCGCCATCTATTAGTAGACATATGCAATTTAAATCTAAAAAAATAAAATTAATTAATTAAATTTAATTACTGAATTAATATTTGGAAAAACTGTATTAACATCAAGTGTCATCCACTACAAGCTTAAAAAAAATTATTTGAACTTGAGTGGATGAATAAAAAATATTTTATAAATGATTGAAAATTTGAACAAGATATATATAGGGAGAGTGTGAGCTAATACAAGGAATTGAAAAAAAAAAAAAAAAAAAAAAGAATTATAATCCCAAGAATTCGTTGGAACTATAAATCATGATGGTTGAGTTTTATGTTAGGGATCAGGATTTGGTATATATTGATGGTATAATGAATCATGCAGTTTATTTAAATATTTTTGAAAACATTTTAAAGTTATCAGCTCAAAATGTGGATATTTGAAACAACTTTTTTAAATTTTGTATTTATATATTTTGTAAAGATAACGATCCTAAGCACACAGTTATCATAGTTATCACAGTGTCCCTATAATTTTCATCAAATTCTGAAGCAGCCCTTATGGTACCACAGGCTTGATGTTCGAATCCTGGCGGTGGCATGGATGTTTGTGAGTGGTTTGGAGTAAAAGCAAAAAAAATTTTTTAAAATGTTTGTTTTTTATCCCATTTGGTAGACAGAAAGATCTAGACCAAGTCCAAGAATCCGTATGGTCTCATAGAAGGAGGGAAAGGGGTTTCTTTTTTTGTGATGGAGCATCCGTAGGTAGAAGTCTGACTGGGTTCCGTGATGCTGAAGGAGGAGGGAAGTGCTCACTGGGAGGACTTTTAGGGAAACTATCCTGCATTTGCGTATAGTATGAGAGAAACCTCGGAAATCTCCCATTAGATAGTTCGACTAACGAGGCAAGATGCTGAACTTCACAAACGCCATCGAGTCTCCTCGTGTTTTGAAACAGTGTCTATAGTACAACAAAGCTGCCAGCGGACTGAACCACCGCCTAAAGACTCACGAGCTGCGCACGTTGCCAGTGAGGCACGAGTCGATCTTAAATGTCGTTTTCTTTACCAATCAAACTACCTGCCCACCCACGTGTATCTAAAATCGCATCTCATATATTTTTTAAAAAATGCTCGTTTCCGCTGAACCACGAGTTGGGCTGTGAAATATTTAATTTTATTAATGGATAAAGCAGTATTTCATTGAAATTCGGAAGTGTACGACCATTTTGAGAATCGCTGTATAAATTCGTGTTTCTATCATGTGTTTATTCACGTAACATTTGATATCCCGTAATGGTAATGTTTGTTGCTGGATTAATAATTAATTTTCAACTCGGAAATGATTTAATTAAATGATTATTGAATCTTTCCTCCAGTCAAAATACCAATCCTTGCAAAATGAGGACGAAATTGGTATCTCATTACAAGAATATCTGTTTTATTTCTAACTCAATAGATCCTTAGCATGATGGGAGTGTTTTTCAATCGTTTTGATGTATAGTATGTGTGTCTTTTAACATAATTTTTTATTTAATTTGGATAAACAGGAATAGGAATTTATATCTGTTGGCTATGTAAATCGATGCTTTTCTCACAAAATATTCTAAATAAACATTTGTTTAAATTTTTCTGTCATGCTATTTTAGCCATTTTAATATCCAAATTTTTTTTACCTTTTTTAGAATGAAACTTAAGTAACTAGCCAAAAATATATAGCTTATTCTAACTGTTCTTTGATTATAATAACATGCATTGTTTAAAATTTTGTCAGAAGTGATTAAAATTTAGAGTATTCTTAATTCAAGTATTAATATATTAAACTTAGAAAAAATTGAATAAAAGAAATGAGTGACATTTTTTTCCCCACTTCTTTGGTGCAACAGCCCCATGGTTGGACCAAGGCCGCCTATTTACTGCCAGATTTCGAGACACGAGATGTTTTATTTTTAAGAAATAGGGTTATCAGCAACCTTACAATCACTAGATCGGGATTTACGGTTTAAAGTGGATTCTGAGCCACTATCATCACCAGGATTCGAACCCCAAACCTGTGGCATCGAGCGCTAGTCACTTGACTATCAGGCCCTATTTTTTCCCCACTACTTGGGTAAAATTGTTTTATCAATGTTACAATTCTGTTTTAAGCTTGGAACATCTCATCTGTCTATCTATCTATCTATATATACACACTAGCAGAATCCGGCATACGTTGTCCTGCCAAAAAAATGCATTGTAGAAATTGACATATCGCAAATACACAGTTCAGTCACATTAATGTGACCATCTGTCAAAAGCCAGAATAACCACCTTTGACAGAGCGGACCGCTGCGACACGTGCAGGAAGAGAGTCAATTAGGTTTCTGAAGGTGTTCACTGGAATGTTGAGCTATGTCGACTCCAGTGCCGTGGCCTGCTGCGCTAGATTACGCGGTTGGGGATCCATGGCGCGAACAACCCTATCGAGGTGGTCCCACAGATTCTCGATTGGGTTCAAATCCGGTGAGTTTGCTGGCCGAGGGAGTACGGTAAACTCATCCTTGTGCTCTTCGAGCCACATACATACACTGCGAGCTGTATGACACCTCGCATTGTCCTGCTGGTAGATGCCATCATTCTGAGGAAAAATAATTTGCATGTAGGGATGGACATGGTCCGCAAGGACAGATGCTTACTTATGATGATCCATCGTGCGTTCCACAATAATGAGAGCGCCCAGAGAATGTCAGGAAAACATTCCCCAAACCATAATGCTCCCCCTCCGGCTTGGATCCTTCCGGCAATTGTTGCAGGGTGTTTGCTTTCAGATGTTTCACGCTGTATACGCCAACGTCCATCTGTCAGATGGGGCATAAAACGTGATTCATCGGAAAAAGCCACTCTGTGGACGTCCAGTTTCGGTACTGGCGTGCAAATTCCAGCCTTCGTCGCCGATGAACAGCGGTCAGCATAGGTGCATTAACCAGGCGTCTGCTGCGGAGGCCGTTGAACCGTTGTTGAGGATACGCTCTTGGTAGTCCTATGGTTCATCTGGGCGGTCAGTTGCTCAACAGTTGCACTTCTATTCGCCCGAACGCATCTCCGTAGCCTTCGTTCGTCTCTGTCATCTATAGCCCATGGTGTACCACATGTGCCACGCCGCTGATTTTGGATAGTGACATTTTGCCATGCACGGTATACTTTTACCACGGCGGCACGCGAACAACTCACAAAATTAGCCGTTTCCGAAATGCTTCCACCTTGACCTGAAAGCCAATAATCATGCCCTTTCGAACGTCGGATAAATGGCTACGTGTCTGCATTACGCCAACGATTGAAATGCTTTCCGATGCCCTAGGACATCCTTTATATACACTCCACTACAATGTGCTGCCACATGCCGTTTGGGATTGGTTATTTCATGTTGACGTCGAAAGTAGGTGGTGATCACATTAATGTGACTGGACTGTGTATATTCTCCATGTTCTAATATATGTGCATACTACTTTTCACGGATATCATTTGAACGGTATATAAGATGAAATGCTGCAGCACCATCCGGTGGCAAGTAACAATAAAGTGGATAGCGCGAACCTATTTTCCATATTCGAATACATATTATTACTAATTTTGATAGCGTTTGGTTGAACGTTATCAAAATTGGTAATAATATGTATTCGCGTTTGGTTGAACGTTATAAAAGTTGATATAATGCAGAGCCATCTGGTGGCGACTTACAACAAAGGGGATAGCATAATAACATTCTCCATGTTTTGTCAAACACACACTACAAATTTCATCAAAATCAGTCCAGCCGTCCAGTCGAATTATATCGATTGCAGCTCCACCTACCGTGGACCCGTTTTGAATCTAAGCCATCCAGGTACCCTCTCAATCACACACAAAAAATTTCATCAAAAGCGGTCCAGTCGTTTAGAAGGAGTTTAGTGACAAACATATGTACAGAAAAAATATGTATATAACGATATACACTGAAGTGACAAAAGTCATGGGATAGCAATATGCAAATTTTCAGATGGCAGTAGCATCGCGTAGAACAGGTATAAATGCGCAGTGCTTTCGCAGAGCTTTCATTTCTGTTCAAGTTATTCATGTGAAGAGGTTTTGACGTGATGATGACCGCACGACGGGAATTAACAGACTTTGAACGCGGAATGTTAGTTGGAGCTAGACGCATGGGTCATGCCATTTCGGAAATCGTTAGAGAATTCAACATTCCCAGATCCACTGTGTCAAGAGTGTGCCGAGAGTATGACATTTCAAGAATAACATCCCACCATGGACAGCGCAGTGGTCGACCGCCTGCACTTAACGACCGAGACCGGCGACGTCTGCAAAGAGTCGTAAATTCTAACAGATAAGCAACACTGCGTCAAATAACCGCAGAAATCAATGTGGGACGTACAAGGGACTTGTCTGTTAGAACTGTGCGGAGAAATTTGGCTTTCTTGGGCTATTCCAGCAGAAGACCGACTCGAGTGCCTTTACTGACAGAACGACATCGCTTGCAGCGACTCTCGTGGGCACGTGAGCATATCGGTTGGTCCCTAGATGAATGGAAAACCGTGGCCTGGTCCGATGAGTAACGATTTCAGTTGGTAAGAGCTGATGGTAGGGTTCGAGTGTGGCGCAGACCCCACGAAGCCATGGACCCAAACTGTCAGCAAGGCACTGTTCAAGCTGGTGGTGGCTCCGTAATGGAGTGGGCTGTTTTTTCATGGAATGGACTTGGTCCTCTGGTGCGACTGGACCGAATATTGACTGGTAATGCTTATGTTCAGCTACTTGGAGATCACTTGCAGCCATTCATGGACTTCATGTACCCAAACAATGATGGGATTTTTATGGATGACAATGCGCCATGTCACCGGGGGGCACAACTGTTCGCGATTGGTTTGAAGAACATTCTGGACAATTCCAACGAATGATCTGGCCACCTAGATCGCCCGACATGAATCGCATCTAGCATTTATGGGACATCATCGAGAGGTCTGTTCGTGCCCAAAAAATCCTGCACCATCAACGCTTTCACAATTATGGACGTCTATCGAGACAGCATGGCTCAATATTCCTGCAGAAGACTTCCAACGACTTGTTGAGTCCATGCCACGTCGAGTTGCTGCACTTCGCCGGGCGAAAGGAGGGCCGACACGATATTAAGAGGTATCCCATGACTTTTGTCACTTCAGTGTATATTATATATACAGACATACATTCCCATGTCTTTTCACCTATCACTTCAAAAGTTTGCGACGCATCTACTGATTATTTTTTAATTGTAATTGAAAACAGAATCGTACAGTCATAAATCTAAACTGAAATTATTGAGACTAACTTTCCATTTAAATGTGTTTTTTTTTTTCTGCTGAGGATCTTGAAATTACAATATGAAATGTCATTAATACTTCATAAAATAAAAAAAAGAAAATTATGCAAAGAATTATTTTGTGTTTATTGGTTGTCTTGTAATGTTTGTTTATTTTCTATCCGGTTATTTAGGATATGAATTAAATTGAATTATAACTTTTAAGGAATATATCCTTATTCCACTTGATTTGACCTCCTCTTCAGATTTGCAATAGTTAAAGTTGACATTTTAATTCAACTTGACCAGTAGAACATTGGTAGTTTCAGGACATAATCACATTTTTATGATTTCAGTGTTACCTTATGGATGATACTTAGTTAACCTTAAAGAGAATCATAATGTAATATTAGAAATGCCAAATTCCACATACTGTTCATATTTCATAGGAATGCAAAGACCGCAACGTGCTATTGCGTTTTAAGAGGCCTGCCTGCCTGTCTGATTCAAGGCTTAGTAGCAGCGTGCCTCGCTGGTGAGCATTAGGGAGGATGTTCAATCCACTGGCGGTTTTGTTATAAACACTTCAAAAAAACGAGGAGTATCGATAGCGTTCGAGATGCTCTACATCTTGCCTCTTTAGTAGTACTACCTGATGGGAATTTACCGCGTTTTCTCCCAAACAGTACGCAAATGCGGGGTAGTTCCCGCTAAAAGTCCTCCCAGTTGGCATTATCCTCTTCAGCGACACGGAACAGTAGTCAGACTTCTATATACTGGTGCTCCACCAAAAAAAAGAAGCTGCCCCCTCTTCCCTCTTTCCACGAGCGATATGACAACTACAACAACAAGCCCACCTTATCATACAACAATTTTATTTAAAAAATAATCATCTACTTCATACAACAATTTTATTTAAAAAATAATCATATGATAACATAAATTTATTTAAAACTTTTGGATTTTGATGAAATATTAAAAATATGGGACATAATCCGACACTAGTTTTTAATAAAAAATCAATTAAAAAAAAAAAAAAAGTAATCAAAATGTTTGAAAAATATTTTATTCAATGTTTCTAATTTATTGCAAACTAGAAAATCCAGAACGCTTTGCTGGATGCAAAGTCTGGATTTGCATTTATTTATTTGTTATTCTAACACAGCTATCTTGACCTTGTTGGCTATCAAGATTGGATCTATTAGCTAATGTTTGTCTTAAAAATTCATTTTTATATTATGGAATTGTAAAAACATTCTTTTTTTTAAAAAAGTAGTTGTATTGTCGCTAAATGATGTTATAAAATGCACAAACCTATTTGGATCAACATAAAATTATGAACAAATATTTTAAAGTTTGAAAATTAAAAAATCGAAAATTAAAACCATTTTTATGGCTTAGTATTCTCGCGTTTGTTACTACAAAAATAAAACCAAATACTAAAACATTTATTAAATCATTACTTATTAGTCTTCAAAAGGCTTCATCCCTAATATATTATTGTTGTGATATGTACAGTGTACATCTACATTGTATATTATTACTGTTAAAAAATAGCTGCACTATATGAAGTTATTTTTTAACATGTATTCCACATATGTATAAATCTAAGATAGAAAACAGATCTATCATTAACTAATCATTCTATCGTTTCCTTTAAAAGATATTAAAATCATTATCTATCTTTAACTAATCATTACTGTTATAAAAACTTTCCCGATTTTTCGTGCAAACCCATCTGCCAACTTAATTGCCAGTGCGAGACACATATAATGCTGTTAAATATTCGTTTCTGAAAGTAATGACCGTAACGTCCGTTGCCAATAAATTCAAATTGTTTTTGAGTTGTACAAAACAACTGGAATTCTGAGATAAGATTGCAAATTTAGCTGCATTTCTCATTCTGAAAATGCTTTAATGTATTTAGCAAATATAAATTCGTATGATTTCATACGAATTTTCATCAGCATTTCTCCAATATATTTATCCAAATATAAATTCGTATGTTCTTCTCCAGTCGTACAAAGCAACTGGAATTCTGAGATAAGATTGCAAATTTAGTTGCAGTTCTTATTCCGAATGTTCTAAAAAATTCTTCAATGTATTTAGCAAATATAAATTCGTATAAAATGTGTTACAGAAATGCTGTTTTCTTATTGAAATGTAAATTCGTTTCTCTTCTTGAATCTAACAAAGCAATTGGAATTCTTAAATAAGATTTCAAATTTAGCTGCAAAGTTCTTATTCCGAATGTTTTTAAAAGTTTCTTTAGTGTATTTAGCAAATATAAATTCGTATAAAATGTATTACAGAAATGCTATTTTCTTAATGAAATATAAATTCGTATCTTCTTGAGTCGTACAAAGCAACTGGAATTCTGAGATAAGATTGCAAATTTAGTTGCAGAAATTTGTTGTTCTTATTCCAAATGTTCTAAAAAAATTTCTTCAATGTATTTAGCAAATATAAATTTGTATAAAATGTGTTACAGAAACACTAGTTTCTTAATGAAATATAAATTCGTATCTTCTGTTTGAGTCTACAAACAATTGGAATTCTGAGATAAGATTGCAAATTTAGCTGCAAAGTTCTTATTCCGAATGTTTTTAAAAGTTTCTTTAGTGTATTTAGCAAATATAAATTCGTATAAAATGTATTACAGAAATGCTATTTTCTTAATGAAATATAAATTCGTATCTTCTTGAGTCGTACAAGACAACTGGAATTATGAGATGAGATTGCAAATTTAGCTGGAATTCTTATTCCGAATGTCTTATAATTTTTCTTTATTATATTTAGCAAATATAAATTCGTATAAAATGTGTTACAGAAACACTAGTTTCTTAATGAAATATAAATTCGTATCTTCTGTTTGTCGTACAAACAATTGGAATTCTGAGATAAGATTGCAAATTTAGCTGCAGTTCTTGTTCCGAGTGTTTTTGAATTTTTCTTTGATATATTCACCAAATATAAAAATGTATTACAGAAATGCTGTTTTTTAAATGAAATAAATTTTCTGAGGGTTAAAGCGTGTGAGCTAGTTTTATAATTTGTGAACGTTTACTTCTGATCTGGCTGCTTACGCTACGATTACTGCTATGAAAATTGAGTGGACTTTGTTGGTGATTGTGAGTTTTTAGGATTTTTCTAAAGCTGTGCCCTGCATCCGAGAATACATGAGCGAAAGAACATTTTTTCCCCCTCGCCTTTCAGTTTGTCCTCCAAAAAGAAGTAAAAAATTCTTATTCTGTGAGCAAGCGATCGTCTGTCATGCCATTTGTTACCGCGAAAATTGTTTGAAGGAGAAGGAATAACTGACACGGGCGGGGGCGATCTTTCGACTACTACTGTGCCCAAAAAATAATTGTGAATAAAAGTAAAAGCGAATTTTTTTTTTTTCAAAAACTCTATTTATTCTTCCAAATTTATTTCATCGTCTTCACAGTAATCCCCTTTGGACATAATTAGCTTATGCCAACGTTTCTTCCAATCCTCAATGCATGCTAAAAAGTCATTGGCAGGGATGGCCTTCAAAGCGCGTACCGATTCACGTTGAATCTCTTCAGTCGACTCAAAAAGGTGTCCTCGGAGTGGTCTTTTGAGTTTAGGGAATAGCCAGAAGCCACACGGTGTGAATACGGTGGGTGTGGAACGATATGGGTTCCATTTTTGGCCACGAAAGCTTCAATGTAGTGTAAGCTGGCGCAGTGTTTTCGGTACCAATCAAGAGCTGACGCGTTTTGAGGCCTAAAATGGAATTTACAGATCCTTTTGAAATTCCATCATCAGCAGCAAGATCTCTAATTGTATATCGGCGGTTTGCAAGCACCAAATCTTTAATTTTTTGAAGCTTTGAGCTTCGTCGGTTGAGGTGGATGGTCGATCAGAGCGCTCTTTCTTCATCGCTTTCTCTGCCTTTGAACAGTTTATATATAAAAAAAAAATTTAATTCCATGAGCCCCAAGAATTTTAAATTGAAAAATTGATGTTACTTTTTGGACACAGTAGTATTCTGCTGAAAATGAGAGAATATGTGTTGAGAGAGCTTTGCCAAAAATTGAATGAAATACGACACGCAAATGTGAGACATAGCTGGTCTCTCTTGCAGCACCTTCGATAATATTGAATTCGACACAAAACTGCCCGTTAGTGTCGAACGATAAATGGTGAAAAAGAAATAATAAAGAAATCTCTATTCAAATTACCATGAATGTAAATTCCAATTTCATGCAGATCATCTGAAATTTTGTAATTTCTTGTATAAAAATAATTTCAGTAAAAATGTTAAAATAATATTTCATATTTTGTTCTAAATGATATCGCATTTTCTCTTTGAAATATAAGAATTTGTTATTGTATGTTAGTGTGTGTGTGTGTGTGTGTGTGTGTCTAATCCTCAGTGTGCTGTAATGTGGGACTGACATTCCATGAGTAATCTATTCATTGAGCTTCTGCTGTGATAAAGCAACCGTAGGTAGAAGTCTAACAGAAGACTAGACCGTGTCGCTGCAGAAGGAGGGCAGTGCCTTCGTACCTTGGCGTACATCATATGTGAAAAAACCCGGAAAATTCCTGCCAGGTAGCCCGACTAACGAGGTAAGATGTTAAACATCACAAACGCCACCCAGTCTCTTAGTTTTTGAGCGACTTGATGGCCAATTGACTAGCGCTGTGGCTGTTGGTACCACAGGCTCCAGATACTAATCCTGACTGTGGCATGGATGTTTATGAGTTGTTCGGAATCCACGTTAAACTGTAGTTCCGGGTCTAACTATCCTAAAGTGTGCAAATAGTGACCGTAGAGCGACAAACCAAACCAGTTTTCTTTGGCTCAATAGCCCATGGTGGTCTTTTTATTGGGTAGATTTGTTAGCCCTACGCTGAACTCTGTACAGTGATATTACACCGGGACCTAAAGTGTATTCCGCACCTCTACAAACACGCATGGCACCGCCGGGACTCGAACTCGAAACCACCAGGCACCACGCGCCTGTCACTCGCTATCGGACCCCTTGCCAATATCTCATCAGGACAATTAATGTTACTAAAAGGAATTTTGTTCATGAAATTTAATTATTTTCGTAAATGTTTGTATTGCCGATTTTCCCATTTCTTTGCAAAGTATTTTTCAATGGCTAAATAAATTCATATTCTTTATTCGTATTGAATTTTTTGAAAAATATTTTATTAATGGTTTATGTGATCATGTGATTTACAAATTAGGAAAAAAGTAATATATCAATTTCTTCACAATGTATTGAGTTACAGAGAGTTTTTCACACATTTTTGTAACGATTTTGAAAAAAATATTTTTATTCAAAATCTATTCCTTCTCTTTTTTCGGGCAGCCTGGTGGCTAGTACTCTGGCCTTTGGTATCCCAGGCTTCAGGTTCGAATTCTGGCGGTGGCATGGATGTTTGTTAGTGGTTCGGAATCCACTTTAAACTGTAGGTCAAAGTCTGTTTAGCCCTCGTGTGCACAAGATGACCGTAGATCGACAAACCAAACCAAACCATCTTCGGCCTGATCGCCAACTGGCTAGCGCTCTGGCCATTGATACCGAAGGCTTCAGGGTTCGAAACCTGGCGGTGGCATGGATGTTTGTTGGGGGTTCGGAATCCACGGTAAACTGTAGGTCCCGGTCTATTTAGCCTAAAGATGACCGTAGAGCGACAAACCAAACCAAACCTCTTTTTCTTCTGTTATAAATCGGTCTTTTTTTACTGCGATTAGAAAAACATATCCAACTCTCATCAATTGCAACTATAAGTTTCCGTTTTTTATATGTCATATGTCAAATAATTTTCACCTAGAACAATTTTCACCTAGTCTCTGGGAACAATTTTCACCTAGTCTAGACCTGTGAGAAACATGTTTTAACCTGTGAATATATGTTTTTGTTTTTGAAATACCTTTAAATCAGATTTTATGATTTTGTTTAAAGTTCCTACAATAATGTTTAAAGATTTTGCAATAGTTTTTTGAGGGTTTACATTTTCTTTTTAAATATGTATATATTTTAAAGTGATTTTAGATACACGATTTTTAGGCCTGAAACTTATCAGTGTGGCCTGGTAAGTTTCCGGCCGGATAAAAAAAACAACATTTTGTTAACCCCGATTCGTGGCTCAATTGCAACGCGCCGCCGTTGGTGAGCATTGAATTAAATAATGAGATATTAAACAAGGGCAATTGTGAATAACATGTTTTTATTAACAATAGCCAAGTATAATCTGTTACTTTTCCACATAGCCACAGTGAACATTGAGGCATTTGTCATGCCGGTAGACGAGTTTTCCCAATACTCTTTTCATAATAGGTTGCGGCCAGAGTGTTGAGATAGGACTACTCGGCATTTTGAAGCTCTTTATGGCTTTCATCTCAGTACAGAATCTATGGAAGTTGCGAATCTTGAAGAAAGAAATAGTCAGTTTAGTAAAATGCAACTCTCCAAAGATATGGATCTTGAGCCTATTATGGACTATATTCTGTAAAACTACCTTTTCACGCAAAATACTCTCAAATTCATAACGCTACTTATAGAATTCTGTTTCCTAAGCTGGGGTTGCTAACTATAGGAAGAAGCCTTGTGCAATATTACGACGGTGCAAATAATAAAGCGCTGGTGAACATTACGGCAGAGGTTCAATTCGCTGGCGGCTTTGTTGTAAACACTGTTTCAAAAAACATAGGAGACTTGATGGTGTTTGTGATTTCAGCAATTTACCTCATTATTCGGACTACCTGGTGGGAGTTTTTCTGGATTTTCTCCCATATGATACGCAAATGCAGGGTAGTTCCCCCTAAAAGTGCATCAGGAAGGCACTGCTCTCCTTCTTCACCATCACGGAGGAGAAGTCAGATTTCTACCTACGGGTGTTCCATCACAACTTGAAACTGCCCCCCCGTCTCTCCTTCTATGAGACCACACGGGTTCTTGGAATTGGTCTAGATGTTTGCTGTCTACCAAGGGGGTAAGGAAAAAAAAAATAAATAAATTAAAAAAAGAAATTAATGTTTTTAATACGCTTTTATTAGCTTCACCTGTATGTTTGTATGTATGTAACTGACTTTTTCCCCTGGAGATCTGTTTCTCCTCATATACACTAATAGCGCTGCAAAGAAACATTTACAGGCATCTTTCAGAAAGAAAACAGTTGATACTTTTTAATACGCTTTTATATTAATTTCACCTGTATGTTTGTTTGTTTGCTTATAACTGACTCTTTGGGCTCAATTTTGCCCTACTTTAAGCGATCAGATCCGTGGGACAGTGGCACAACGGACTATTCGCATTTAGCCTTTGTTTTACTCACAATTACATTATTGTAAGAACTGTAGTTCCACTCCTCCGTACCGGGACCTCATTTAAATATTAGTTTAAAAACACTAAAAAACATGCTTTTAGAGTTAATCAAACTAAAAAGTAAAAAATAAATGAATAGTTTAAAAAAACTAAAAAACACGCTTTTAAAAAAACTAAAAAAAAAAAACACGCTTTTAGAGTTAATCTATCTAAAAAGTAAAAAATAATTGTTAACATAAGAATAAAATGACTGACGAGAAAATGAATGTCACTGTTCCAAAAGCGTGGGGTGCTTTGTATGACATTTTTACACTAACTCTGCATTTCGGAATGAACTAGTGAAAATTATAACGATTGATATCGAGCACCCCACGCTTTTAGAACAGTGATATTCATTTTCTCGTCAGTCATTTTATTCTTATGTTAACAATTATTTTTTACTTTTTAGATAGATTAACTCTAAAAGCTTGTTTTTTTAAACTATTCATTTATTTTTAACATAATTCCTATAAAGAGTAATGCGCGTTTCATATTGGGGTTCTAATGTAATAATGCAATTTTTATGAAACGTTTCGTCGAATTCTTCAAAATAATAATTTACAACGTCAATAACATCCTGGTTGCTCACAAATCGTTGTCTGCCAAGCCTTTTTTTTTTTTTTTTTTTTTTTTTTTTTTTTTTTTTTTTTTTTTGAGGTTAGGAAATTAGTGGTAGTCACCAAATCCTAAATCTGGCGAATACGACGGTTGAGCAAGCAGTTCGTTGATTTTAGCAGTTGCTACTATTGTTGAATGTGTTAGTGCATTGAAATGGTGAGACAATAATTTCTTTTTTCGCTAGATAGAATCGCTTTATCTTAATCTAGTCCTTTTAACGCTGCAATAAGTTTAGATAGTATTCATCATTGATGGTTTTACTCTTTTCAAGTTAGTCAATGAATATAATGCCCTTTACATCCCAGAAAACAGACACTATAATCTTATTGGCTGACAAAGTTGTTTTTGCCTATTTCGGGGTTGATTTATTAGCCTCTTTTTTGATTATTATTCACTTTCAGGAGTTGAATAATTTACATAATTTTTATTAATTAAAATTAATAAAAATAATCAATAAGTATTAATAATACACACACACACACATCTTACTCCTTTTCTATCTAAAAAATGGGCTTAAACCTTAAGAAACCTGTCTCATTCACAAAGCAGGAGATAGAGGTTGCTAGGCAACAAAACTCTCCGTCAACCTGGCAAATCGTCGTCGTCGTCGTAGGAGTTCTAATAATTATAAATCAACTTAAAAAATTCACTGGGTTTCCGCTTGTTGAGCGCTAAATTCGCAGTTGAAATTGTTTTCTGGTGATTTTTTTCTAATGCGGCACTCACCTCGCTCATAGCTTCTCCATGCCCAAAATGTCATGCAAAATATTACCTAAATTTTCTTTTGTTATTTTAAAAGTCTCAGATAACCGAGTCAGTTTTAATCTGCTGTCTTCCAGTATAATTTTATGGGTCTTTTTTATAATTTCGAAAATCGTCACTTCAACGAGGCCTCCAGCGCGAGGTTCGTCGTCTTTAGTGGTGGTACGACCTTTTTTAAATCCAGACACCCCCCACCCCCGTTTTTTCATTGAATATAATGGAAAAGAGTCTTTCAGTATTGAGTTCATCTCCTGTTTAGTATTGAGTTCATTCTTGGCCTCGATATCACAGGTTTCGGGTTCGAGTCCCGGCGGTGCCAGGGATGTTTATAGTGGTTCGGAATCCACTTTAAACAGTAGGTCCCGGTTTAATAGGATTGTAGAGCGTTGTGGGGATAGTAGAAAACTCACACGAGGTAATCCGAGTAACGAGGCAAGTTGCTGAACATCACTAACGCCGTCGAGTTTCCTCGTTTTTTAAAGACTGTCTACAACAAAGCCGCCACTGAGTCACGAGTCGGGCACATAAAAGACTTCATATACCTGTTAGAATAATTCTTATAATGACTTGATCAGAGAGATGTTCAATTTGTGTTTACTTTAAGCGCCCCTTACTAAGAACAAATATTGGCCTGACGTTTTTTTTTTCATTATTGAATTAAATATTATTAATGTCTTGACATTTATATAAAACTGTTTATTATTTAATATATAAATAACAGTTTCTTTTTTTGCACAAAAATAAGATATTAGGAACCAAAAACAACAATTAATTATAATTTCCAAGTAACCAATATACAATTAAGGGGTCTGATGGCCGAGTGACTATCGCTGTGGCTCTCGGTGCCACAGATTTCGGGTTCGAATTCCGGCAGTGGCATGGATATTTGTAGCGGTTCGGAATCCACTTTAAACAGTAGATCCCAGTCTAATATGATTGTAAAGCGTAGAGCTGACATCCCTACTCCGTAAAAAAATAATCTACAATCTAGAAATCTGCCAGCAGGCAGACGATCTTCACCCACCATGGGGCTGTTGCGCCACTGATGATGAATATGCAATTTAAATCAAAAGCTGAAACGAATTGACCTCTTTAAAAATGATTTTTTTTTAATATTTTAATTGCAGCCTGATGTCCAGTTGGCTAGCACTCTGGCCTTTGGTACCACAGACTTCAGGTTCGAATCCTGGTGGTAGCATGGATGTTTGTTAGTGATTCGGAATCTTCTTTAAACTGTAGGCCCCGGTATAATTAGCCCAAAGTGTGCAAAAATTACCGTAAAGTGACACACCAAACCATATTTAATTTTTTTTTTTTTTTTTTTGTTCATTTTCAATTTATTTAAGTTAGTTAAGTGTTATTTATTTGTTGCGCCTTACAATTTTAGTATTACAAAGTTAGAGTGTTTGTCAAAATTGAATCATGCTTTTTGACAAAGAAATTATATATTCGATTTCCATTATTTAAATTTTTGTTCTTCTTCCAAATTGATAAGCACTTTGAATCAATTTTCTTAGTTTAGAAGATCAGCGCTATATCCACCAGGTCCTTTTAACTTAATTGAGCCATTTAAAATGGTAAATGGACATGAATTTTCGCAAAATGCTACGTTGTTATCCGAACGATTACATAGGTGTTTTTACCACGTGTAACAATATGCATGCCCTTTGGAAAAAAGGAAGGAAATAATACAAGACTTGTTGATTATTTCCAAGTTTGTATTATTTCCTTCTTTTCATTTGGAGGAATATACAGACTGCTTTCCGTGGTGGTTAACTGTGTAACGCTAAATTTAAGTGAGCCTTTGATTATGTCATTAAAAAAAAATCTAATTTCATAAAAATAATTGATTAAATATAAACTTTTTACAATTAAATATATATTTTAAGTGATATCATTGCTAATGATAATTAAAAACTCTTGTTGAAATTTTGAAGCAGAAATATTGATTAGAAGCTCAGATATCATACTAATGGTAAATTACATAGTATGTAAAAATGAAAGGCTGAAACAAAACACCCAATACTCATAGATTAGTTATTCAATGGGGCCTGCTGGCCGAGTGACTAGCGCTCGGTGCCACAGGTTTCGGGTTCGAGTCCCGGCGATGCCATGAATGTTTGTAGTGGTTCGGAATCCACTTTACATCGTATGTCCCGATCTAATATGACTGTAGAGCGGTAGGCTGACAATTCTACCCCGTAAAAAGATAACGTCTCCTGTCTAGAAATCAGCCAGTAGGCAGACGGCCTTGGCCCTCCAAAGGGCTGTTGCTCCACTGATGATGATGAGTTATTCTGTGTTTAATATTATAACTTTCGTTTTATTATCATTTTAAATTACATTTCCTGATATAATTTTATTTTCATATGAGACAAATTTTATTTAAAAATTACCAGTGATGATTTTTAGGTAAGTACGAGTACTGTTAATATTTGTGTAATTGGCTTTATTTGTATCATATAGTATTTTTTTTTTTTGAATTATTTTTTATCCAACGCAGTAACTGTTTTAATACCGAGTTTGTTTTAAAATATTATTTATAATTCATTTAGCGGATAAATTATCGATCAATAGATCTATCATCTCCATATTTTAAACAGACGTGAATTTTAATGCAAGAATTAATAAGTTTTCTATATATGTATTTGCATGTGTTTGTTTTAAATTGAATTTGAATTAGATTTTCATTTTGAATTAAAAATATGTATTATCTTTTCCTTTTGCATAGTTATATTTCTATTATTTAATGATGCACACAATTTAAAAGCAAAGGAAAAACAAAATTATCAATATAGTAAACCAATTGTCAAATCCGGGGCCTGAATGGCCGAGTATCTAGCGCTCTGTGCCACAGGTTTCGGGTTCGAGTCCCGGCGGTGCCATGGATGTTTGTAGTGGTTCGGAATCCACTTTAAGCCGTAGGTTCCGGTCTACTATGACTGTGAGAACGTCACTGAGCAGAAGTCAGACTTCTACCTACGGGTGCTCCATCAGAACAGAAGCTGCACCCCTCTTCCCTCCTTCCATGAGGGGACACGATAACAACAACAACAACAACAACAATTGTCAAACCCCTTTCTCTTATTCCACTGACCAAGTAACGTTGTTGTATCTCCCAAAAATTATAACTGTTAAAAGTTATAACTGCTATTAGCAGCTTATCTCACAATGCAATTTTATAGCTCTTCCTAATATTCTAAGGGCTGACATCGAGTTTCCAAATTGTTCTACTTCATCAAGCAGTAACCCTTATCCCATTACTGAAGAATCATTTACAAAAATTTATTATATGTTTGACTGTGCATAATTTATAAATATGCAAACATTTCCTGTAATATACATATATCTGTAATATCCAAACATTTTTCTATTGACATAGACATCATCTTCGTTTTCTTTATCTCTAACATTCGCTATTTTCGTCCTTCGTTCCGATTTTCTGATATCTCCACGTTTTCTGTAGATCAACATCCTGTTCTACTTTTAGAGTTAATGCTGGCTTGCTTTTTTAGTTTGCTTTTCTTAGGTGGCATTGCAAATTTAACAAAAACCAGTGTGGAGTTCAATGAATTCTTTTGTCACAACCTCACGCTGAGAACACCTATGACTATCAAATTTCGAACATCCGGAAACAGGGAGAATTTCGGTTAGAAAAAAGGGTCGAAAAGTATAAAAAGTCATAGTATAAAGGTGAAACAAAACGTAACACAGTATTGGTGCTTATAGGTGCATTTTCATTGGCAATGCAAGCGGCCTGATGGCCAATTGGCTAGCGCTCTGACCGTTGGTGCCATAGGCTATAGGTTCATATCCTATCCTGGCATGACATGGATGTTTGTGAGTGGTTCGGAATCCACTAACTGTAGATCCCGGTCTAATTAGTGTAACGTGTGCATAAAATGACAGTAGAGCGACTAACCATTGGCAACGCGACGCTCTGGCCGTTGGTGCCACAGGCTTCATGTTCGAATCCTGGCGGTGTCATGGATGTTTGTGAGTGGTTCGCAGTTCACGTTACACTGTAGTTCCTTGCCTAATTAAAGTGTGCAAAATATAACCGTAGAGCGACAAACAAAATCAAAACCTACGGTTTAAAGTGTATTCGAATCACTACAAACATCCATGCCACTGCCGAAATTCGAATCTGAAACCTGTGCCACAAACCCTAGTCACTCGGCGCCAGAGATTCCGAATTACTACTAACATCCATGCCACCGCCGAAATTCGAATCTGAAACCTGTGCCACAAACCCTAGTCACTCGGCGCCAGAGATTCCGAATTACTACTAACATCCATGCCACTGCCGAAATTCGAATCTGAAACCTGTGCCACAAACCCTAGTCACTCGGCGCCAGAGATTCCGAATTACTACTAACATCCATGCCACCGCCGAAATTCGAATCTGAAACCTGTGCCACAAACCCTAGTCACTCGGCGCCAGAGATTCGAATTACTACTAACGTCCATGCCACCGCCGAAATTCGAATCTGAAACCTGTGCCACAAACCCTAGTCACTCGGCGCCAGAGATTCCGAATTACTACTAACATCCATGCCACCGCCGAAATTCGAATCTGAAACCTGTGCCACAAACCCTAGTCACTCGGCGCCAGAGATTCCGAATTACTACTAACATCCATGCCACCGCCGAAATTCGAATCTGAAACCTGTGCCACAAACCCTAGTCACTCCGGCGCCAGAGATTCCGAATTACTACTAACATCCATGCCACCGCCGAAATTCGAATCTGAAACCTGTGCCACAAACCCTAGTCACTCGGCGCCAGAGATTCCGAATTACTACTAACATCCATGCCACCGCAGAAATTCGAATCTGAAACCTGTGCCACAAACCCTAGTCACTCGGCGCCTGAGATTCCGAATTACTACTAACATCCATGCCACCGCCGAAATTCGAATCTGAAACCTGTGCCACAAACCCTAGGCACTCGGCGCCAGAGATTCGAATTACTACTAACATCCATGCCACCGCAGAAATTCGAATCTGAAACCTGTGCCACAAACCCTAGTCACTCGGCGCCTGAGATTCCGAATTACTACTAACATCCATGCCACCGCCGAAATTCGAATCTGAAACCTGTGCCACAAACCCTAGGCACTCGGCGCCAGAGATTCCGAATTACTACTAACATCCATGCCACCGCCGAAATTCGAATCTGAAACCTGTGCCACCGAACCCTAGTCACTCGGCACTAGTGACTAGTACTATTCGTACTAATACTGTACTCGGCACTAGTGATTCCGAATTACTACAAACATCCATGGCACCGCCGGGACTCGAAGCCGAAACCTTTGGCACCGAGCGTCAGAGCGGTAGTCACTGGGCCATAAGGCCCCAGTCTATTTTACAGATTTGACTAACAATTGTCTTTAATCTTAATGACATATATTTAAATAATTTAAAAAAAAAAAATAAGTGATTTGGTTATTATTAATATTAATTTCTAAAAACCTTTCTTATTTTTAAAAATTATTGTAATACAATTTTATACATAATGATAATTTATTTTTCACTGGTTTTTTTTTTTCTGATATATTCTGAAATATATTTCAAACACAGTGAAAGGGTGTTATGTTTTTGTAACATGCTTATCTTGCTTCCAATGCTTATGAAGGAGTTCATATTATAGGAGGATATATTATTATTAATATTATTATTATTTGATTAATGGGGCCTGAATGCTCTGGCGCTCGGTA
The DNA here is from genome assembly GCA_021605095.1 of Caerostris extrusa. Taxonomy (NCBI): domain Eukaryota; kingdom Metazoa; phylum Arthropoda; class Arachnida; order Araneae; family Araneidae; genus Caerostris; species Caerostris extrusa. The sequence continues at coordinate 28,746 of BPLR01015421.1, read as the reverse complement.
CCACAGGTTTCGGGTTCGAGTCTGGCGGTGCCATGGATGTTTGTAGTGGTTCGGAATCCACTTTAAACTGTAGATCCCGGTCCTAATAGTATGCGTTGCGGGCGCATTGTTACTCCGCGTCCGTGGCTTATTTTCAAGTTACACGCGCCTCTTGGGTAATGCAAAGTGAGTAACATCTGTGCAGCACTTACCTTAAGGCATCCAAGACCAAGCTGTCTAAGTGTTTGCCAGCTGCATTAGAACAAAAAAATAAAATAAATAATAAATAAATAAACATTATTTGATTGATGATGTCTTGTTTTGATTTTCAAAATTCTGCAGGAGGGAGACTATTTAGATGTTGCCACTTATATTTATATAAAATTTAAAATTATTTAGTTAATTTAAATTATTTATTATAATTTATATCGAATTTATTTTGATGTAAATTAATTATCACAAAATTATACGAGTTAATGCAATTAATATATATTCGCGATATATTTTATAACCAGAAGGAGTTATTATGTTTATCTTTTGATTATATTTCTTTCAAATGCCTGTGCCCTTCCGATAGGTATATTTTATTTGTACGAGATTCGATATTCCCCAAGGTAAACCACGAAGACCTACTACACTGGACCAACATTAAGCTACCACTAACTTTTTACAAATACCTAGGAATTGTCATCTGTAGGAATTGCAGGTTACGCAAAGTCCCAACAGAACTTTCTGGCCCTACAGATTTATTGCTCCCATCTTTCCGAACAATTTTACATTATTTGATTACATAATTATTAGCTAGCCAAAAAATAATAATAATATAATAATTAAATAAATATTATAAAAAAAAAAAAGGTTCATGAGTGAAATTAAAAAATAAAACTGATAGCTCCTGAAAGAAATTAAAAAAAAAATAATTAACCAATAAGAATAATTGAAAGTGGTCAAAGATACATAAGCCGACATTTACCCATATATTTTATAGATAAAAGCTATATGTGCCCCTGGGTAGTGCTAAATGAATAACAACGGTGCAGCCCTTTATGCCATAAAGAAACTGTTTCTGTATTGCTAGCTGCATATTAGAACAGCACGTTTTATGGATAAAAGACAAGCAATACTTTCTTTCTCAGTTAATAAAGCATCGTGATAATAATTTCCGTAAATTTTTTTTTGTAATAAAATGAAATATATTTATTAAAAAAAAAAATACAAATGCAATATACGAAACTAGAACATAATTACAAGAACTTATCGTTTTAATTTCCGGAATATTTTTGAAAACTAAATTTTTTTTTTTTTTATCTCATTCATTCATATGTTTATGACTCATTTGTTAAAAAATACAAATGAAACAATAAAACATATTAAATATGAATTATGAAGGACAAAAATTAATAAAATATTATTTCTCATTCAAATTTTTTTCTCAGATATCTTTTGAACTAAATAGTTGTAAATCGTAATTTTGCAATAAAAAGAAAAGGTTTAAATAAAAAATAACTAAAAAAAAAAAAAAAAAAAAAATTGGACTTCTAAATGTTATAGTTTTATAAAAAACCACACACACACACACAAGTAGACAAATCACTTGTTTTCTGTATCGATAGATTATAATATATATTTCATCTTAATATCGTGATGAAAATACTTGTGTATTTTGTTTTTGTGATTTTTCTATTATTTTTAATTCAATAATATAAAATAATATAAATTAAAAACAAAATATATTTTGAAGCACTACTTCTTTTATTATTTTTTTTCACAAATCCTATAGAAAATGCTCATTTCAAAAATTAAAAAAATAATAATAATAATAAATAAATAAAATAAGTAAATATCTACACACTTTAATTATTATTCCTAAGGTGTCTGTAATTTATCACATGGATATTTTGTTAAAAAATGTGTATTTTATTTCTTGGTGTTTGCACACTTTTATGAACTTTTATTCCTTTTAATGCTACAGAGAAGGATTATAATTTATTCCTGTTCATTAAAAAAAAAATTATATCATTACCATGCTAATACTTAACTTTAAATTTAAATACACTATTCTTTAAAATTTATTAAATAAAACCATCTATGTATTCAAAAAAAAATTTTTTAAAGAAAACTTTTACATGTAATTTTAACAAAGCCCTAACTAACATTTATTAATAAATATCATAAATAATTTTTAATTGATATTGTTACCTTTGAGAGATTTAAAACACAACAATAAAAAAAAACACAGTATAATGAATGTTACATTAAAATACATAATTGTGTCTCATTTTTAGTTAAGCGATATTTTCGGTTGAATTTAAATAATCAATAGTTTATTAGAAATTCTGATTAAGTATTGAAAAAAAGAAGAAAATATTGATTAATAATCAATAGCTTATTAAAAATTCTGATTGTGTATTGAAAATAAAAATAAAATATTGATTTTTGAATTAGAAACGAGATAAAATATTTCATTATTATTCAGATAAGAAAATTAATCTAACAAATGTATATTTAAATTAATCGTCTTTCAGTTTAGTTATTGTTCAGATAAGAAAATTAATCTAACAAATTTATATTTAAATTAATCGTCTTTCAGTTTAGAATTTTATTTTGTTCTAATGATCGCCTGAAAATCCTTTTGATTTGAAACTGAATATATCTTTTCATTGTGTAATGTGACAATTGTATTTGATGTGATCTCATCTTTCTTTGCAGATTCTTTTTAATTTCTAATCAAAATGACGACGGACTATGTGGTCGGGGTCCGCTGGGATCCTGCCACTCAACAGGAAATGGATGAATTTGAATATGACGGCGGGAATAGTTCTTCGCGACTTTTCGAACGATCTCGAATACGAGTTTTGGCAGGTGAGATTTCGCCAATAGAAGCTTACGAATATAAAATTTCTAGATCTTTTAACAAAAGATGTAAAAACTTATAATATTTGGGTACGAAAAAGGGGTTTAAAAACTAATAAAAATAATAAAAAAAAAAAAAGATTTAAAAACATACAATTGCTCCTAGATATTTAACGTATATTTTTTTTTAAGGAAAAATGTGCTTTTTTGTGTTTTACCATGTGTGGTATAAAGAAGGCTATTGTAACTATAATTTCATTATATTTTATTGTTGTATGTCTTGGCAATACTTCCAAACTAGAGAACTCGTCATTTATTAGAAGAAAAAAAAAATTTTTTTTTCTCAAAAACTAAAATGCAAATTTTTTTTATATATACGTGTACTTTCACTCTGAAAAACGATGGGAAAAAAAGAAACAATCTTTTTTGTTTCTTATAAAAATACATCATTCTAAGAGGAATTATAATGTTAGATTATCACAAATGTTAAATTAAAATACTGTTAATTAATTAATTAATAAATATTAATTTAATTAGCTAATAAGCATGAATATGATAAGTTAACTAGCTGTAGTATATATTTAATCATAAAAAGTGATTTAACACTCTATAGAAAAGGTTTTTTTTAAAGAAAAAAATTAGGGATTATATTTTTAATAAAATTTTTGAAAAATTATGTATTTAAAATTTTAGAAAATTAATTTATTTTATTTGATTTATTTTTTCCAATCCATGAAAAATTTGATAAAACAAAACATCTTTAAAATAAGGTATAATCATTGTTAAAAATACAATTCTATTTTTATATTGCTGTCATTAAATCTTTTCATTATCATTTAGCAATATAAGAAAGAGGCGAGGTTAAAAAGAATTAATAAATTTCTCCTGTTTTGTTCAAAACTCATATCACTTTCTCATAATGTCATACATTTGAAAAATTATTAAAATATCCAAAAATTTGAAAAAACGTGCTTATAAATTTTTATTATACTTAAAAATATTAAAAAGTAGGAAGTTTTAAAAATTAATGGATTTAACTTTAAACCTTTGGAATTTTTTAATATTGTTTCTAATTTAAAATAAATAGTACAATTTAATAAAATGCTTTAATTAATTTCATTAAAAATTTTAATTGTAAATAAAATATAAATTTTATAAAGTATTGATATTTCTTAATAGTTATTATTTTAAATTTTTTTTTAGTACTATTTGCTCTCTTTTTCATTTTTATTTTAAAGTTATATTTTAGACAAAGGAAAGAGATTGAAAAATTAAGTTAAGCTTGAACCTTCTGATATTTTATTTTAAAATTAATTTACATAAATTATATGTAATAATATTTATTTTTTAGCCATTATATTTTAATTTAAACTTCTCTAAATAATGTAATTTTTCTAATATTAAAGTTTAAATTTCATATAATTTAATATGATTTAAATTTAAAGTTTTCACTAAGCGACCTTAAAAAATTTCACTTTTGATAATTTTTGCTGATAGAAAGCTAGATTTCTATAATATTTTTTTATCTAATATGTATAATTTCATAGTTATTAGTTAATTGAAAATTATGCATGGATATATAATTCTTCAAATACTTGATTTATAGAAATAAAAATAACTACATGTTTACTTTTAATTCTGTTATAAAAATAATATTTAAAATAATTTTAATATGAATAAATAATTTAATATAAATAAATATTTAAAATATAATGTATGCTATTTATATTAGTTTATATGTACATAATAACAAGTCTTATTACTTATAGTCTTTTTATTTAAATAATATATAATATTTAAAAATATTATCAATTTTTTATATTACAATTTGTGTATGTTAGATTTTCACACATTAATGCATCTTCATTTGATACCAAAATAATTTTTACATCAAATAATAGTTCATAACATTAAACAATTTTTCCAATTAATTTATTTTAAAATAATTGCCTTATATATATTAATACATTAAAGAACATTAAAAATAATAGAAATAATTTTATATATTCAATTTTAATATATCACGTCTGTCTTCAAGATATACTCACTTATAAAAAGGCAGGAATAGATAAAAAAAATTAAACTTCACAGCTGAAATATAAATATTTGTACTTTCTTCATATTCTGCTGTATTTTATAGAATTTAATTGTGTTTCTCACATTCCACTCAAATCAAAAAGCATTTTGTAAGTGAATATAACAAATTTCAAGACTAAGAATTATTTATGCTTCTTTGTATTGTGATAACACTCCTTCTACTGAGCTGCAAAGGAAATGAGCATCTTTGTTTCCTGTTTGGATTTTCTTCCTTATCATAGGAAATGCCCCCAATGCACAAGTCTGTCGTTAATTTGACATGATATCTTGGTAACAAATTGTCTGTTGCACTAGTTTTCAAGATGCTAGAAAATGGAGATGATCTAGAAGGTTTAATCAAGCAGTATAGAGGTATTAAAAGTTAATTTTATTTATATAATTTTCAAACATATTGATTTCACTGAAATAAATATATTACCATATGTTCATATGCATTTGAACAAACTTGCAAATGAATTGGTTTTCAAATCTTCACTTTGATATCATTTCCTGAAGTTCGTTAATATTCAAATGCATTGGCTTTTGCTTCCAGTAAGATCTTAGTTTTAATTTTTGTTTGAATCTGATTGATGACAATTATATTGCAGATTTTATTACTAAAGCATAAAGGGTTTGCAAAAGCATAACAATTAATTTTTATACTTATTTTTGGTGTCACTTTTTATGATGTGGGCTTAAAGAAAATTATTTAAATATGATCTAGAAGTAAGATGCATAATTATTAAAAGATGCATAGATGGATATTTATTAAAGATGCATATTTATTTACTAAAAGATGCATAGTTAGTTAAAAGTTGCATAGTTATTTACATATATTTATATTTTTAATATCAATTAAATAACAAATCAACTATCATATTTTTATTAGTAGAATATTAAAAAACTTTTCTATTTATAATTTTTTTTTCCCTTTTTTTGTGGTAATATAGATTTTTTCTGGTATGTATATGAAAAGTTTTAATACTTTTAATTTTTTAGCATCTAATGGGTATTTCTATATTATTGTGTCTTCTTCAATAAATACCATCAACATATATTGCTAAAGGCAATGGTACAAAATGAAACAACATGGGCTTAAGATGTTTGGTGGTTGCAGCATATTAAGGAAGTAGCAAAATAATTGTATAACTTAATTACTAAAATGTTGAATCAGTGCATAGGGCAGTTTTAAAAATGAATATCAGTAATTGTTTACATGCATGGTTGGAAGTGTGAAAAAGTTGAAGAATGAAATTTAAAAAAAAAAAAAAATTATTTTACTGTTGAAATAAAAAAAAAAATCAAATATTTTTTTTTTTATTAAAGTAAAATTATTGAATATTATAAAAATTTCTTTTTAAACCCTTACTTGTTTTGGACAAATCAATAACAAAAAGAACAACCTGCGGTATTTAAAATTTTATTAAAAAATATTTGAAGAAAAAAAATTTGTGTTTTATAATTTTTAATTTGTATTTTATATATTTGTGTTTTGCTTAATACAAAAAGTTTTTACAAGATGTAAATCCTATACTTAATATTTTTAATTGTTTTTTAGATAATTTATTATTTCATATGATTGATAACTACAAATTTAAAATTATATGGAACATTGTTGCCACACTTGCATTTTATGAAAGAAAAATAAATATTTAGATGTCTCGCGCAGAATTATATTTATAATATATATACATATTATATATATTATTTAAGAATTATATTTATTTATATTTAAATATTTATATCTTGCAATTTGCTTTCTGTGGTTAACTAATATCAATCAAATTACATTTATGTGTATTAATTTTTTTATCTTTTGTACAGATGAAAGAGAAAATGTTCAAAAGAAAACATTCTGCAAGTGGGTTAATTCCCACCTCCTACGGTCTAACTGCCGCATAACAGATCTTTATGCAGATATGAGAGATGGAAAAATGCTCATAAGATTATTAGAAATACTATCTGGTGACAGACTGGTAAGTTAAGACTATATTTTTTTGTTGTGAAAATCAGACATAATATACATTTTCTTAATATTTATAAAAACATAATTTTTTTCTAATTATGTTAAAATATTTTTTATTATAAAAATTATGTATATTAGAAATTTATGAATTTTATTTATTTACTCCACAATATTGTTTTTCAAAATTATGCTTGTTAATTGAGGGTGCTATCAAAATTTATTTAAAGAAATAATCACTTTCATGAAATTATAAGAATTAGGAGCATAAAAACATCAAGGAAATGACAACTTTTCTCAATACTACAATGAATATAATTGATATTTTAAAGTATCAAAAATTAACTACCACCAAATTTCAAATCATTTATAAATGCTGCACATTAAAACTATTTTATTTATATATTAGTGAAATAAAAACTGAAGTTACATTTGAAATTTAAAGAGACTCATTCTCTTAAGGAAACTCATTCTCTTAATTAGACTCATTAAATTTAGAAAGATTCAATCAAAATTTTGAAATTTTGTCAAATATGTAACTACTTTGTTTTATAACTAACAAAAGCATTTTGTTTATTATTTCCAACATTTATTGAGAAAATTTATTCATAGAACATAATTTTCTGCATTTTTCTCTGTATTATTTATAAAATAATCTGTTATTTCCTTAATTATAAATATTGTGTACCAAATAAATTTCTTTAGTATTTGCATATTTCTTGCTTTAATTTGATATCTTTTAAAAAGTAGTTTTAAATAAAAAATTTCATATTGCCATAGAATTTTTTTTTTTTTTTTTTTGTAGTAAAAGTCTTTTTTAAGTTAGAATTTCATATTGTAGAATCTAAGAAATGGGATTATAAATTCAAAATCATTAAGGAACAAATTGATGCCAATATTTTTTTAAAGATCCTTTTTATAAAATTTATTTTTCTATCATCATTAAATATGTTAAATGAGTTTTAAAATATTTTTAACATGTTTCCATCATTTTGTTTCTGATGATTTTTTACTTGATTCTGTTAATTTAGCCTAGACCAACTAAAGGAAAAATGAGAATACATTGCCTTGAAAATGTAGATAAAGCTCTGCAATTTCTTAGAGAACAAAGGGTTCATTTAGAAAATTTAGGATCTCATGATATTGTGGATGGTAATCCTCGTCTAACATTAGGATTGATATGGACCATCATTTTACGTTTTCCAAGTAAGTATGCATGGTTGTATAGGTTTTCTTAGATAATTTTGAATGAAAAACTACAATATTATAAATTTTATAATATAATTGTAATAAGTATTACGCTGTAATTTGTCAAATCTATTTTGCATCCTTTTTTAAAATATATAGTTTCTTTATTATTTCATTTACATATCATGGACCAGAAATGAAAATTTAAATCACTTTATCAAAAATTATTTACCGTCCGAATTGTAGAAAGCATGAACATTAAATAAAAATATTTACTGTTGATGTAGGTTTCAATATTGAAATTATATCACTTATATTATTTCAATATTTTTATGCTTTATTTTTTATTTTATTCTTTATCCTTGTATAAACAAAATAACATTATTTAATGTTTGTGTAATAATATTAAAAAACATTAAAATAATTTAAGAGTACTTTAATTTATTTATTGTTCCTGATTACTTTCCTTAGATTCAAGACATTACCATTGAAGAAATTGATAATCAAGAAACTAAATCAGCCAAAGATGCTTTACTACTTTGGTGCCAGATGAAGACAGCTGGCTATCCTAATGTGAATGTAAGAAATTTCACAACAAGCTGGAGAGATGGATTGGCATTTAATGCCCTGATTCATAAACACAGGTATTTGTTTATTTGTTGTTTATTAAATGAATGAATTTTATACCGGAAGAATTTATATATATATATACACATGCATATAATTTTCTACATAATATCTGCATACTATATAAATTTTTTTATAAAATAATACATATTAAATGACTTATCTAGAGAAATTATGTTTCAATTATTAGATTATATACAAAATACATTTTTATAATTTTTAATGAATAGTTTTAAATTGTACTTTTTACTTTTTTTCATATTTTTTGTGGCATTTAAAATAAGAAAGGAAAGATTAAATCAAAATTCTTTTAATAGAACTTCTTTGAACTGTATTATAAATATTCCTTTTTTGTGTTTTTTGTAAAAATGTTTATGTTAAAAATGTTGAAAAGATGTTTATAAATAAAAAAATCTTATGTGATTTTAGTTTATTTTGTATTTGATTCTATAATTTTTTTACAAAATTTTTTAATCAAATTAAATTTGATTGCATTTTTTTTTTTATTATGTTAAAAATGTGAAACATTTAATATAGAAAATAAATTAAAATTTAAAAAACAGAAAGACAGTGTTTTATCTATTCATGAAATATTTTTGAGTTTTGTATGTTAAAAAGTATTATATATAAAATACATGTTATATTAAGAAACTTCTTTTTTTTTTTTTTCTTCTTTATTTTCAGGCCTGATTTAATACAATATGACAAGTTATCCCGGTCCAATGCTATTTATAATTTAAATCATGCATTCACTGTTGCTGAACAAAGACTTGGAATCATGAAATTATTAGATGCTGAAGGTTAGTATTTCAAATCCTTCTAAATAATTTATATGATGTGTTAGAATTTCCAAAAATATTGTAATAGAATCTCAATTAAAAACTGTCTTTTTTTTTGCAGATATTTTTGTAGAATATCCAGATGAAAAATCTATTATAACATATGTTGTTACCTACTATCATTACTTCTCTAAGATGAAAGCTGAAACAGTCCAAGGTCGTCGTATTGGAAATGTAAACATTTTGATTATTTTTATGTAATTTTAATATAAATGATTATTTATTTTACCTTTTCATTAATTTTCAACACAACATTTATTTATCTAAAAATCATTATCTAATTTTTAGTGATCCTATTTAAAGATTGCTGTTATAGTATTTAAATGTACTTCATGATAAAAGATTATATTAAAATTTTTAAAAATAATTAGATTTGAAGTTTAAATGTACTTAGAAAATGTTTGTAGTGTTTCATTTATTTATTTTGAGTAGTTAAATATACTTCATAATATAAAATTATATTAAAATTAAAAAAAAAAATAATTAGGTGTGAATCAATAAAATATTCAAGTAATAATAAAATATAAATGTAATATGAAATGCAATTTTGAAAAATAAATTAAAGAAACAAGGAGTTTAAAAGTAACACATTCAAACAAACTAAAATAAAATCAATTGAATACCATTTAAATAATCCATCAAAATTCAATTCTTTTAGTAATTGTAGTGCAAAATTACTAAAGAATTATTAAAATATCTAATAATTCTTTATATACAATACATTATAATTATTAAAATGTCTTATAATTCTTTAGGTATAATATATAATTATTAACATGTTTTAAAAATTGTGTACATTTATATCGTATTTGAAAATTATTTTGCATTTCACAACAAAATACTTTTTTTTTTTATTTAAAAATTAAGATTGAAAGTGAATTAAAAAAACAACGTAACTTACATTACATCAAAAATTTACAATAAATAGAGACTTATAAAGAATTCATTATATATTTCTTAAACACAAACATGATAGGAAAAAGTTAAAAATAATTATAAAGTTAATAATTTTTCACTTTTCATTGATGCATTTATTCAGATCTATTTGCAAACATAAAAAAATTTATCTTTTTCCCTTGAAAATCAAATTCCAGTAGTTTAAATTTAATAATGTTATAATTTTTGACTAATTTAGATTTGAATTTCAAGTTCATTTATTTTTTTATATTAAATTTATTTTTTGGATAGATTTTCAAACTAATTTAACTTACATTAAATTATTTAATTAAATTCTGAATTAAGCTTATTTAACTTTAATTATTTTCTCTCTTACAATGAACATCTATTTTCTTGCAGAAAATTTTTTTTAATGTAATGCTCAATTTTCAAATTAGGTTGTTGGTCAGGCAATGCAAAATGAAAAAATGATTCATGAATATGAAACTTTAACCTCAAATCTTCTGAAATGGATAAAGCAAACTATTGCAGCTCTATCTGACAGAAAATTTGCCAATTCTCTTTTGGTGTTCAACAACAACTTCAAGCATTTGGTTCTTATAGAACAGTAGAAAAACCTCCTAAGTATGTAAATAATTTTAAATGTTATCTTTGCTTTTTCCATAGAATAAGTTAAGTAATTACTTTGATCACATTTTTATTAAAGTTTTTACGATTCATATATGTAGTTATTTTGATGCTTTGCATGTAAAAATTTATCACGATTTGAAATTCTTGAATTCAAGAATTGCAGGGAATGGTAAAATGTAAATTTTTATTATTGTAAGATTCAAATTTTTTAATTTTTTTTTATTTGGTGTGTTTAAAAATTTTTTCTTAAAGATTGAAATTTTAATAATAACTCTATCAAAATATTTTACAAAAATGTTCTCATTTTTTACAATTACTTTTTAAAACTTTTTTTCAAAAACTTTTAAAACTTTTACAATTTTGTTCATATATAATAATAAAAATGAAACAAACATATATAGAGCAGAAATGAAAAAATATAAAATATTTTTTTTATTTTAAAACAATATTCTTAATTCATATAAATAACATTAAATTATGAAATTTCAATATTTCATAAAAATATTATTGGTATTATTTGCAAAAGCTGAAAGTAAAAATTTTTTTTGCTTTCAGCAAAGATTTTTAAAGTTGTAGATATATATTTCTTCCCATGTATTACTTTTTAGGTTTGTTGAAAAAGGCAATCTTGAAATATTGTTATTCACCATTCAAAGTCGAATGAGAACTAGTAATCAAAGAATGTACTTTCCCTCCTGAAGGAAAAATGATATCAGATATCAACAGAGCATGGGAGAGTTTAGAAAAAGCTGAACATGAAAGAGAACTGGCTCTAAGAGATGAGCTTATAAGGTAATATCATACTGTAATATTTAATCATTGATTAAAAATTTATCATTTTTTTGTTAGTTACTTTTCATGATCTGTTTAAATTTTCCAAAAGGTATTAAACTGAAACTTCCTAAAATTATTATCAATATTTTCATGATATTTGTAGGTTTCGACATTTTAAAAGTTTAAAATAATTTTTTACTATTGTGTCAAACAATATAATTTTTCTTTCTATCATATTCATTATAAATCTCTATGCTATTTTTCAAATTAGTGAAATTTGGCTGTAAAATTTTATGTAAAAATTAAAATCTACAAATGAAAATAAATCTTTATTTCTATTATGTTATTTTGTAGATAAAGTTGGAAAAAGGTTAAGTTTTTGCATAAATAAAATATTTTTTTCAATGCTTTTTTGGTATATTTTTAGTATTTTATGAACTGTTTTTTTTTTTTTTTTTTTTTTTTTTTTGCTTCAGACAAGAAAAATTAGAACAGCTTGCTGCTAGATTTGATCGCAAATCTGGATTGCGAGAAACATGGTTAAAAGTGAAAATCAGAGACTTGTCTCCCAAGATAATTTTGGTTTCGATCTTCCATCAGTAGAAGCTGCTGCTAAGAAACATGAAGCCATTGAAACAGATATTTATGCATATGAAGAAAGAGTGCAAGCAATTGTTGCTGTTGCACAAGAATTAGAAACAGAAAACTATCATGATATTGCAAGAATACAAGCTAGGTAATGTATGCAGATGCAGATAATTAAAATTATATATATTTTCACATTTTTCTCTGTTTCTTATTAAGTTATTATAACATAAATTACCTTATCAAGATTCATTTTAGAATATCAGTATATTTTATTCTTTAAGGAATATTTTTAATATTTATTTAGTTTCATAAAACTACAATTATTATTGCTATTTTTGAAAAGTAAATGTAAATCTAATAGATAACTGCTAACTACATAATTTCCATTTTAAAAATTAAAAGTTCATTTCATCATTTGGTATTATTGATAAATTTATTTTATGATATAATTAGCTATATATAAAAATATCTAATCATTACTGTGTTTTATATTTTTGTTTATTTTATAAAAATATATTCAGTATAAGAATCATGTAAAGTTTTCATAGTTATTTTTATTGAAAGAATTCTTATCCTCAAGAAATAAATATGCATCCAAGTATTGTTTAGTGTATTTTAAAGTTCTCATCCTTTTTTCATTTGGAATTCTTATTTATTTTAAGTAAATAGAGCATAACTAAACAAAATTATTATTAATGTTTTCAATTTAGGTAAGTTTTTCTGAAACATTAAATTTTTAGAAATGTTTTATTAGTGAATATAATTTTAATTCTTGTAAATCTTATGTAATTGTAACAGTATCTTAATTTATTTCTTGTATAAACAAATAAATACTATTAGATAATATCATGAAATAATGCATTTCATTTATAATATTATAATTTTTATTGTTTCAATCTGTAATTTGCTCAACATAAAGGATTTTATTAAATAATTAGATTTCAAACATTAAAGGTACATTTAATATTTGTCACATATTATATTTATATATATGGTTACCAATGCATTTTTTTTCTTGTATATAGGAGGGACAATGTTTTAAGATTATGGAATTATCTGTTAGAACTCCTTCGTGCACGACGCACAAGATTAGAGGATTCAATAACTTTGCAGCAGACTTTCCAGGAGATGATATATATTTTGGATAACATGGAAGAACTTAAGGCATGTTCTCTATCTATAGATACTAATAAAATATTTTAATGCATTATTGTTACTTCATTATAAATAAACAAAATAGAGTCTACAAAAAAATTCTTATTTTAAAAAAATTATTATATTAAAGAGTTAATTTGACATTTTTGACATAAATCTCAAATATCTTAGTAATAATTTTTAATATTTTAGATTTTTAGCCCCATAAATATTTATAATTTTTTTTAAAAAGCAAATGGAGTGTATATAAGTTATAGATAATTTTGCAGGTTTGATACATTTATAAAAATTAATTATATCTGTACACTTTCAGTCTCGTTTATTGACTGAAGATTCTGGCAAACATTTGATGGGAGTAGTTGATTTACTTCAGAAACACAGTCTGATAGAAGCAGACATTAATGTTTTGGGTGAAAATGTTAAAGTTGTTATCCAACACCTTCAATCATTTTTGGATACCAAAAGCAAAGGTATTAGTTTTTGCCACTATTAAAAATTTTATATAGAACACAAATTTATGATTGCAATTGTATAAGTATTTAAATGATAATAATTATTTGATAGTTTTTATTTTCAGTTAAAATATTGTAATAATTTTAGTTATTTTTTAACTTCAATGCTTTAGCTGTTAAAAATAATAAAATATTATTTTATAGATTTTTTCTCTTGCCAAGTAAATGCTCTCGAATTTTCATCAAAACTAATTATAAAATTCATTCTAAAATTTGTTATGGATTATACAGTACATAAATTGTTTGCCTAGTAATGTAGCATATATATATATATATATATATATATATGCACTCTCAAATTGGAATAAAAATGAGGTAAAAGTCTTAATTTTAAAAGCTTTAGCAGTATGACTTAGTCATTTAATATAAAGCTAGTTTTCTAAACACAACTGTTATAGTATAAGTTTAACCAAATTTAATATTCATAAAATTTAAAATTTATTCTGAAACTGTATCACTAAAATATGTAAAAGGGATAAATTATTGTTTATTTAAATTTTGAAAGTTAATTAAAACATATAAATAAAATTTTATGTTTTTAACATTGTTGATTGAAAAAAATCAATTGTAAAAATATTTAATTATGAATATCATTTTTATGTAATGCGTTATTTTATATTAACTTTTAAAATTTGTTTTTCTGATACTGTACATCCATTTATATAGATTTATGCGAATATTTCCTATCTAAAATATTATTTCTTGATGATAAATTATAATTATTTTATATATTATTTTTATGAAGGTGGTTATCAAGTTTGTGATCCTCAATACATTCAAGAAAGAATAAAACAATTGGAGGCTGCTTATATTGAGCTTGTACAGCTTGCATCTGACAGACACAACCATTTGATTGAATCACGTAAATTGTGGCAGTTTTTCTGGGACATGGCTGAAGAAGAAGCTTGGATTAAAGAAAAAGAAAGAATATTATCTTCAGGAGATATAGGCCATGATCTTACTGCCATTCATCTTCTTATTAGTAAAAATAAAGTAAGCTGATATACATTTTTATAATTAAAATTATTTTGAGAGAGTTGCATAAAATGTTGTTTCAAAATGTGTTATTGGAATTATTTTATGGAATATTATTCTTTTTAATTTATTAAATGATTAGAATTTTCCATTGTAAATAATGCTTCCATTCTTTATAAGGATTCTATCCCATTTATATTATAATGATTCCATTGTTTTTTTTTTTTTTTTCAAAGTAATTATTTTAAATATTTAGAAGTAATTATGTTTCTTAAAAATAAAGAACTGTAATATTAACTTTTATGCTTAAATTTTTAAAAACCAAAATTATGTTTTTTATTTAATTCATTTAATATTAGATATATTACTTTCCCAAAAGTGTATTTGATGCAAATTGTTGTTTTCAATTTCATTTTTTTCCCTTTTTAAATTTAAGGCTGCTGAAGATGAAATCAGTAATCAATCAAAGCAAATTCAAGCTCTTGTGCAAACTGGAGAAGATTTAATTGCTGCTAACCATTTTAGTTCAGATAGCATCCGGGAAAGAATCAATGAAATTCAAACTATGTTGGCTAATCTTTCTAAATTGCAACAGCAAAGAATGAAGCGATTAACTGATGCAGTAGATTATCATCAAGTAAAATTATTTTATTTTATACAATTTTATTTTAAATATATAAATTTTTTAATATAAATAAGTTTTAATATATCCAATATTATTTCACATTTTATTTCATTTTGAATTGTTTAATGACATTTATATCATTTTTTTTTATTTGATAACATATGAACTGATAAGCACTCTTTTAAAAATTGTCATAGTTCAACTGATTTATTTATAGATATTTAAATAATAATAGAAAAAAATTAAGCTGATTAATTATAATTTGTGTTATAATAATTTTGCTGTTTTTTATGTATAGTTCTTTACTGATGCTGATGATGTTGATACATGGATGTTGGATACGCTTCGTCTAGTCTCAAGCGAGGATATTGGCCGAGATGAAGCTAATGTTCAGTCTCTCCTTAAAAACATAAGGTAACCTTAATTATACATATATACTGTAATAATTCTACAGGCTATCTTTAAAATGTTCGCAAAATGTTTGAATAATATTTAAAAACTTTATTGTTTTAGGATACTACAGAAGATTTGAAAAATTTTGCTAGTACTATAGATGCACTACACCAACAAGCTGCTGCTCTTGGAGATGAGGTAATGAATTTAAATTAATTTAATAAAAATATTATTATTGTTTTTTGCCTTATTGTTTATTTGCATTGAAATGAGATTCTTTTAAATTTAATAAAAAAAATAGTGTGAAGTGTATCAATATATAAAATCATGATTCTAAATTTACCTAATAATATAAAGTATTAAAATAATTTAAAAGTTTTTAATTTACATACTATTTTAGATGATGTATTTTAAATGTATATTTATACTTTCAGGATAGAACTGCTCCAGATGTTTTAGACAGACTTTCAAGCATAGATCGCAGATACAAAGAATTAGTTGAATTGGCAAAATTGCGAAAACAGCGTTTACTTGATGCCCTGTCCCTTTATAAACTATTTAACGAAGCTGATGGTATTAAACAATGGATTTTGGAAAAAGTAATTTTTTTTCTTTAATCTTTAGTACTTATAAAATAATTCTCAAACTGCATTTATTACAAAATACTTAAAAGAACATTTTCTTTGCATCATATATATTATTGTGATTTAAATAATAGAAAATAAATATTAATTTATTTGTTTCATTAAAATATTTTTTAATCTTCGTTTTAGGAAAAAAATGTTGGATTGTATGGTCATGAGCAATGATATTGAAGATATTGAGGTTATGAAACATCGTTTCGAAGGATTTGAACAAGAAATGAATGCTAATTCTTCTAGAGTTTCTGTTATAAATCAGCTGGCTCGCCAGTTATTGCATGTAGATCATCCTAATTCTGAGGAAATATTGGTTCAACAGAATAATCTCAATGAAAGGTTAGTGTTGTCATTTAAATGAATTTCCATTTTGTTGTATCCTTTTTTGACAGTAATTCTTTGTTACCTTGTTTCAGCCATTTTCATAGAGTTTTTCATTTTTAGTTCTTGTTGTATTCATACAAAGGAAGATATTCTATCTTTATCAGAAGTAATTGTTCATAAGAATTGAATAATCTATATTTAGGAATGAAATTTAATGTTAAATAAGGGAGTAAGTAAACTGTTAAAGTAATCTTTTGTGGGACTTATATTGTGAATTGTCATAAAAGGAACTTCAGAATTCAGAACTACTTAACAAATAAAGGAGATAAATGTTTAATAATTGCGGAGATTATAATCAAGCTGAACAGGATAATTTATCTATTTCTGTTTTATTTATGATACATAATTTAGATCTTATATAGACTCGTATACAAATATGAGAAAACATCGGAAAATTATTCTTTCCTCATTTTTTCAAATGCATTGTTGAAATTATGCACAATTTTGCATATTTCATGTGTCAGGTGCAAATTTCATGGTTCAATGACAAACCCTAGCTTGGCATTTTTAAGATTTAGGCAGTAGAGAAAGATACATAAATTTTCATTCTTCATTTCGTGGTAAATAAATTCACGTGTTGTTCTTATATAGGTGGGCTGCATTGAAAGCTGCTGCTGAGCGTAAGAAGGAACAAATACAGTCTGCTCATGGCATTCAGACATTTCATATTGAATGTAAAGAAACTATTGTAAGTGTTTAAGAATATATGTTAATTTAATTATAACTTAGTTAACTAATATTTAAATATTAACTATTCTACTATATGCAATAAAATATTATATAACAACTAAGAAGTTTTTCTTTAGTTTTCTTTGAAAGTGTAATGCAACTAATAATCAAGTTGAAATGAACTTAACTTTTTTTAAATAATATTTTGTTTGAATTTTTAGAAATATAATTTTTTCTACTTTTCGGAAAAATGTTTTTATAAGTTTAAAATTTTAGTATTTTTATTTTATTTATATATTATTTTGTCCTGTTTATTTGAATTTGAAATTTATTTGATTTTTTTAAAAATAATTTTTTTTTGAATATTTCTTTTGTTTATGTTATTATTGGTAATATGTAATTTTATGTGTGTGTGTGTATTTATTTATTTAGTATCATTTCTAATAATAGGCTTCTTAAATTCTTGCACATTTAAATAAATTATATATAATTATTGGAATATTTTAATAGTATACCTTAATATTTTATTATTACTTAATAATAAAGATTGCAAATGTTAATACATTAAAAATGTTATTAAATGATAAAAAATAATTGTTTAGACTTGGATTGAAGAAAAGAAAAAACTTCTTGAAGCCACAGAAGATTTGGGTGATGATCTTGTAGGCATTATGACTTTGCAAAGGAGGTTAAGTGGAATGGAAAGAGATTTAGCTGCAATACATGCCAAGGTAAAATTTAGTCTAAATAAGTCAGTAATTTAGTATAATATATTTTGCAGTTAATAATATACATCTTAAATTATATAAAAATTATAAAAATTTATTTCTTAAAATGCAAATTTATAATACTAATTTAATCGTTTAAAAATAAATAATCAACTTATTTTAAATTTTCAGCTAGAAAATCTAGAAAAAGAAGCTGAAAGGAATAAAATTGAGCATCCAGAAGTAAGTTTTACTTTTATTTTTTTTACTCAAATTCCTTGAATTTGGTATTTTGAATGAGATAGTTACAATAATAATTATAATTTATTTCTTAAAATTTAGGAAGCTGAAATGATCGAAAAAAATCTTGAACAAATTAAGGTATCATGGGAGAAACTGACATATCTTGTAAGTTATTTAATCTTTTTGAGCTCACTATAACTTTAATTTATTATATAAATTAATCATAAAAATGTTGCAGTAGTATAGATTAAGTTTTGTTTGATAAATTATAACATTTATAGTTATAATTAATTATTATTATAAGTTTCTTTATGTGTATTAAATATGCAATAACATGATGTATACATACTTATTATATAATTATTTTTCATTTTTCTTCTTTTTTGTAAAGCTGAAAGAAAGAGATGCAAAATTGGAGGAAGCTGGAGATTTACATCGCTTTTTGCGAGATTTAGATCACTTTCAATCTTGGCTCACCAAGACACAGACAGATGTTGCATCTGAAGATATACCTTCTAGTCTTACAGAAGCTGAAAATTTGATCACTCATCATCAACAAATTCGAGATGAGATAGACAATTACACTGAAGATTATAACAATTTGATGGAATATGGTGAAAAAATTACACGAGATCAAACAGATGCTCAGTACATGTTTCTGCGAGAAGTAAGTTTCATTTAATCTTTTTCCAAATTATAGTTCATTTTACTTTTAGAGTTAATTTTTCTTATCCTTGACAGAATGTGAAGTGTTTTTCTCAAAGTACATGGATAATTTTTAAGAAATGTTTTGTTTTAAAATGATATAACTTCTCAATTTGTTTTTAATAACTGAAACTTTTTAAGAAAGATTTGAGGTTGTATTAATAAAATATATTAATTTTTCATTAAAATTTGGAAAAAATATTGAGAAATTTAATTTCTAAAAGTTTTTTGTTGTTAAGATATAGATTTGTGAAGAATTTTGTATACTGAGAAAAGAATAATTAAAAATATTATAATAATTTAAAAATCAAGAAATAATTTAATAAAACAATAAATGCTGTTTTTTATTACTATCAAAGAGATTACGTGCATTGCAAGATGGTTGGACAGAATTGCTACAGATGTGGGAGAATAGACAAATGGTGTTATCTAATAGTTTAGATTTGCAAGTATTTATGCGAGATGCCAAGCAAGCTGAAGTCTTGTTGAATCAACAAGAGCATTATCTTACAAAGGATGAAACTCCAGTTAGTAATTATTATGTATTTTTTTATTATATTTATATATTTTTTATAAGTGTGTAAAATAAATAAATGAGTTTTTTTTGTTAATTTCCAATATTTTAACGAATACTTACAAATGTATTATTTAAAATTCATATTGTTTTTGTAACAATGCTTGATATATTAATTGGACTATATTCGGAAATTCAAATCAATATTTATTATTCTTATAAAGATTATTGTAATTTTTTATTGAAACATTTTATTTGGTTTTTGTGTTCATTCAATTTATATTTTTTCTATTTATTTAAATTTCTTAATGTTAACTTGAACACTAATATGCTAAAAATATTAATAGCTAAGTATTTAAGCAAATATTAAATTTTAAGTGCAATTTATAAATGGGAATGAACACTTTTTAAAATAATTTTTATGCATAATTTTCATAAATTACTGAAGAATTTTATACAACTAAATGAGCTTGAAATTAGGGACTATCTTTTCTAAACTATTCAGCATAATGTGATTTAGTTTTAATTGCATTGATTGTTTAATTTCTTATTCACAGACAAGTTTGGAGCAAGCTGAATGTCTTATAAAAGAACATGAAACATTCCTTACAACAATGGAAGCCAATGATGAAAAGGTTAATGCAGTTATTCAATTTGCTCAAAGGTTATGTGAAGATGACAATTTTGCTGCAGATAAAATTCATAAAAAAGCTGAAAATATGGCTGAGAGGTAAAGTAAAAATTTTAAAAATAAAATGTTATTAATATTAAAATAAAGTAATAAATAAAATTGAAATTATTTAATAATTATATTTAATGTAATATGACAAAATTTCACAAATTAATGTAATATGACCCCAAATTCACGAACGATTTTAATTCCTAAACATCCTAAATAGTCAGGAATATTTGGTAATGAAAGAACTGATTTTCCTTTAAAATGTACCTTTAGGCTCGGTGTTCTTATGGAGAGAGGATACCAAATTGTTTTCTAAAACAAATCTTGTATTCTTTATTAAAAGAATTACTTTTTGCATGAATTATGGCATATGCTATACTATTTTTAAATGGAAAGTATTTTTAATGTGTGGGGAAAGAATTTAAAATTTTATTAAGAAACTTTTAAAAATCAAAGGATTTTGTACTACAGATTGCAATATCTTAACATAGTACATTAATATATATTTATACATATAAACATACATGATTTATTTATACATTTATACAACTTTCATCTCGCAGTTAAATTATTAATTGTATGTTTAAAAATAAAATTTTATTTAAAGCAAATATCTGAATTTTATACTGTCTCTTAATTATTATTTATCTTATTAAATCAATATCTATGAAATAAAAATTTATGGAAAAAAATTTTAAATTATGAAATCAGAGATAATAAAAAAACATAAATTTATTTTAAAAAAATTTGTTTGATATGCTTGCAGACGTAATGCTAATCATGAGAGAGCAGCTCAAAGGATGGATAAATTGCGTGATCAGATGCAACTACAACACTTCCTTCAAGATTGTAAACAGGTAATACTTGTTAATATAGTTTTATTTAAATTTAAAAATTTGCAAACAAAGGTGAATATTAAAGTACAGAATTATATTTTCTGCCATCATATTTCATTTGAAAAATTTATTTTGAAGCTTTCTGAATGGACTCAAGAAAAGTTCATAACTGCTCAGGATGATACATACCGGAGTGCGAAAACTATTCACAGTAAATGGACTAGACATCAAGCTTTTGAAGCTGAAGTTGCTGCAAACAAAGATCGTCTCAGAAAACTACAACAAGTAATTATCCTGATTAAAATTTTTTGACAAATAAAATATTATTTAAAAAGATTTTTATATCTCCTTTTATAATATTTGATTGCTTTGTTGACTTTATACCTATTAACTTTTTATTCTAAAGAAAGCTTTAATAAGTTGTATTAATGCTTTGATTATATTGCTCAATGAATTTTGAAATTAAATGTTTAAGTTTCTTGCTTTAGTTATTTTATAAGTTTCTTTTCTAAAAAAAGATGGATAATATATATTGCTCATACCAATTGTGCATTATCATGCTACTTAATGAATAACCATTTTATTTAAAAGACTTAATTTAATTTTGATTAATATTGCTATTTTTCTAGAGTGGGGAAGAACTTGTGAGAGAAAAACGAAATTGGGCACCTATAATTTATCCCCAACTTTCAGAGCTGGAGCAGCAGTTTGAAGCATTAGAAAATGCTACTAAAGAGAAGGGAGAAAGACTATTTGATGCCAATAGACAAGTTCTGTACATGCAAACTTGTGATGATATTGATAACTGGATAACAGAATTAGAGAATCAAGTACTAACTGCTGAAACTGGGCAAGATCTTACTAGTGTCAATCTTATTCTACAGAAACAACAGGTATTATCAAAACACATGCATAAAATTTATATTTTAGAGGAATTATTTAATGCATTTTTAAAAATTAGGCTTTTTATTAGTTTTAAAAATAAATTTCTTTTTTAGTTTAGTCATAAAGAAGTTAGTCATTTTATTGTTTGAAATTCTGTTATGCTTAGATTTATGAATTACATGAATGAGATATATGAAATATTTATAAAATTAGTTTGAAAACATATGATTAACAGTTTGATTTTATAAAACCGTATTATAGGATGAGAATTAATAATTTAAGATAAAGCATATTATTCCAAAATCAATCAATTTAATTGAAATTAGTTTTCAGATGTTTAAAAAATTTATCAAATTTATTTAATTATTTAAATCATGAATTATTCTAGGCTGTTGAAACCCAAATGGCCCTGAAAGCTAAACAAGTTACAGAATTACAGAATCAAGCTGAATACTTAGAAAACATGGTTCCAGAAAAGAC
The DNA here is from genome assembly GCA_021605095.1 of Caerostris extrusa. Taxonomy (NCBI): domain Eukaryota; kingdom Metazoa; phylum Arthropoda; class Arachnida; order Araneae; family Araneidae; genus Caerostris; species Caerostris extrusa. Next base: position 5,932 of record BPLR01015421.1, on the reverse strand, counting down.
AGATGAAATTGAATATAAAAAAGCCCATGTTGAGGATAGGTAGGCTTTTTCTGCAACCATTTCTTTATTTATTAGAATTTTAAAAGTCAGTTTTTTAATTAAATTTTATCTTAAGGATTTTATATGTTTTTGCCTGCTTTTAATGACCGAATTAAAACTAAAAGATTAGTAATAATAACAAGAGATTGGAAAATATAATTTTGAAATGTCCGTTTATAATCACAGAGATTAGTTTTTAAGCAATATTATTATTTAACACTTAAAATTTTTAATTTAAAATTTAAACATTTTTATTATTTGCATTCAATTTTTGTTTTCTAGTTTGATAAATGTTTAAATTCTATCTATATATGTGTGTAATTTCTCTATGAAATTTGAATAATTTTTTAAACCTTCGAGTTAAAATTTCTTTACAAATTTATGTATTCGCCAGTAAAAAAAAAATTCTTTGATGCTTATATTTTTTGTTAAATTTATTTTAAGAAAATAAACTGAGTTACAAACTTATTTTACAATTTTTTTTCAGATTCAAGCGTTTACTAGATCCTCTAAATCAGCGTAAGGGTCAACTAATGAAGAAAAAAGAAGCCTTCCAGTTTTGCAGAGATGTGGAAGATGAAAAATTGTGGATTCAAGAAAAAATGCCTTTAGCTACTTCTTCTGAATATGGAAATAGTCTTTTTGGGGTACAGATGCTGAAAAAGAAGAATCAAGTAAGAAATTATTTAATAAATAAAGGAAAACTGATTGTTGACCATTATAATTTTCTTTTTATTTTTAATTTTCTCATTAAATTTGAATTTATTTTTGTATCTAGTTTTTTAAAGGGGAAGTCAAATTGCCTTCTTTGAAAACAGTAGTAAAATTTATTTTTGAAACATCACTGCTGATTGAATTTGTTTCCTGTGAATTTTTAGGTGTCAAATTATTAAAAAAAATTTTTCCAACTTATTAAAATATATAACAAAGAAAAAGTTATAGATTTTATAATGATCCAAAATTTATGATAATGTGTAAATAAAGCATTGAGAAAACAAATTTATACAGTAGCATTGCTTTCTTGGATGTTGTTGGATAATTGAAAAACATTTTGAATGTTTTTATGATGGGTTTAGTATGAATTATTTTGAGTCACTTGGAATAAAAATTATATCACTTTTTTTTTTAAATATCTTATCTTTGTATATTTGTTACTTATAAACTAATTTTTTTATGTTTTACAAATAGAAAAAAAGAATCCTTAAATATTTGTCTTTTTTTAATTAATAATGAGGAATTTTACCTAATAAACAAAAGAATAATGTCGGTAAAATGATTAAAAAAACTTCTTTACTGTAGTTACCCACTTTTATTAAAGACTATTTTAATGATTACATATTAATAAAATATTAAAAAATATTAATATTTTAACTCGATAATATGAACCCCTATGGCTCTTTGGTCTTGACTTGATACTAAATGAAATTAAATCTGCGTAGAATAATATAATGAATTGTGGAATCTTTCCTTTTGTATATACAGAACTCCGGCATTTTCAAATATATTAGATTTATATATCAAATTATAATGTAGAATAATATGTTATTTCATACTGTATTTTGTTTGTTTTAGTCTCTTCAATCTGAGATTGACAATCATGAACACAGAATTGTTTGTATTTGTGACAATGGTAACAAATTGATTCAAGAAGGCCATGAAGATGCTCCAAAATTTAAGAGGCTTATTTCAGAACTCCAGTACTTGTGGATGGAATTAAAAAGTGCTATCCAATTCCGACGAATCAAATTGGAAGAATCTGAAAAGGCTCAACAGGTATTATTCAAACCAAAATTTAAGTTTTGAATTTTTAAAATTATTAAATGTTTAGTATCCTGATTTGTGTTATTTTAAATTGGAAAATAACTTTTAGCCTTTATCTATTATTTAAAGTGTGAATTGATTTCAAAATTATGTACAAATATTGAAATTATTACTTTTAAAATCATAAAATATTGTATTGTATTTAAAGATATTATTTTTGCATGCTGTATACAGCCAAGCAATTATTATTTATCCTATTATTTCAACTTTTAAATTTGAAGACTAAATAATAGGAACTAAATTTTGAATAAATCTGAAATTTTAATTTTTTTATGTTTCAGTATTTCTTCGATGCATCAGAAGCAGAAGCTTGGATGAGTGAACAAGAACTTTATATGATGTCGGAAGATAAAGGTAAAGATGAAATAAGTGCTCAAAATTTGATGAAGAAGCACAGTAGTTACGAAAATGAAATTGATGGATTCCATGAAACTGTCATGCAACTTGGAGACGTATCCAAACAGCTTTCTGCTGCTAATCATCCTTTAAGGTAAATATAAAATTCATGCTATTATACATATTTTTTATATCTGCATTCATATCTTAGAGTTGAAGGAGAATATATTGAAATGTGATGCCAAATTTTAGTTGTTTAGAAGTTAAAATAATAAGTTTATAATATTTTTAATAACTAAATATTATTGAAAACTAATAATATTCTAAAAACATTTATCTACAGAAGATTTAAATTTTGTTGATAGAAAATGTTTTACTCTATGGTTTACTAAAAGAAAATATAGTTTTATGAAATTCTAATTCTTAAACATAGTTCTTTCACAAAATTTTACTACATTAAATATAGATTTACCATAAAACACACTAGGAACTCAAGTACTGAAAAATGCTGTTGTGTTTTTTATAATTAAATTTTATTGATCAATACAAACTTTACAATTTAATGAAGTTATTTGCAAATTCAGCAGTTTCATTGAAAATTTACAAAATTAAATTGCTTAAATTCTTAGAGTAAAATATTGGCACTGCTTTTAAGACAAATTAGAATGAATTTAATTTTGACTTCTTTTAATTAAAAAAAAAGTATCTACATCAAAAACTTTCCATGTTTTTCTTCTTTTTTTTATTGTTTAGTCATGAAATACGTTTAAGGCAAGCTCAGTTAGATAAATTATTTGGTGGTTTGAAAGATCTTGCTTTGGAGAAAAGAACAAAGCTGGAAGAGGCTCTTCAACTGTTTGGCTTGAACAGAGAAGTCGATGACATGATGCAATGGATTGCAGAGAAGGAGATTGTTGCTGGATCACAAGAACTTGGACAAGATTATGAGCATGTTACTGTAAGTACGGTTCATGGAATATTAAGTATAATTAGTGTGTAAGGGAAAATAAAAGTAATGAGAAAATTAAATATGAAAATAGGATTCCTTTTCCTTCAACATAGAATGAATGGGAATATTGAAGTGGAAGAAAGCAATTTTTTTTTATCAGTTGCTTTTAGTTAAACAAATGTATGTCACCTAGGGAAGGGTACATTAAGGAAGGTATTTAGAAATATATTCTGAAATTAACATATTTCTAAATACATCGATATTTACACTCTAAAATGACTGCTAAAAGCAACTGATGAAAACCCTATTTATTCGTGTCTATGTTGAAAAGCCCTTTCGTCAAAATTCACCATCTGCATCTGGGCAAGCCAAACCGTTCTTTGCTCCAAAGCAAGATCTGACGCATGACTGCGCTGAAAAGGAGAAAATGAGCCTAAAAAGAAGTCAAAAGTCAAATTGATACAATTTGTCTTGCGAATAGCAATATTCTAAGCTGTGGTAGTAAGCAGTGCATTAAACGATCAACAAAATTATAAGCACAACGGCACCTATTGTGAAGCTCTCTCTCACTTTGTATGTCTGGCTCAGGAAGCTTTCTATCAGTTTCTGTGAATAAACTGTTAATTTCAACTTTGCGCTTCCCTGAAATTCTGTAAGTATTACTCTTTTAAACAACAAAATTTGGCATCTATGCAGCAAGCTATGTGTATAATAGCATGAATTTGGTAAAGGTGTTAACGAAGAAAACTGTCTCCATGGAGGGCGCGGCAATAGCTCTTTCCGACATCACCTGCCACAGCTCTGCGTAATACTGGCGAAGGCTTCGAACTAAAAATTTAGTTCATTATTTGGTCTTCAGAAGGATTGAAATAACTAAGGTTAAACAATTTAACTTGTGTATACAATAAGCATGATGTAAAATATTTAATATATTGAAACATCAATTCTCATGAAAATAATCAGATAAGTAAAAGTTACTCATTTAAAATAACACAATCGAGATATCGCATTGGCCTGTCAAACCTTTTTGTACCTGTTTTTCAGAACTAGCTCCAGTTGCCACAATAACACTCTTGGGGTATGTACCATTGTCTAGGCTGGTCACCTGATTCGCTCGAATTATTCATTATATTTGATATCATAAACATTCCCAGCCTGAGAAGATTCATTGCAGCGCTATTTGCAATATTTTATTAATAGTGTAAAGGTGGCTCAAGTTCATTTTTACAAGACAAATATTCTTTCTATTTAATAACATAAAAAAAATTGGTTATAGTAACACTGCAAAAGATAGGTATTATATGTCGCCAAACTTCATAAGATGGCATCAAGCGCAACTGTTTTCTCTTTACATTATCTTACAGTTAACTTCTTTTATTATGACTGAGGTCAGCCACCTGTTTTCACGAAAGTAACGTGTTTCAAAATAAATTTTTTCTCTTTTCAAGAGGCTACAATGTAAATTCAATTTAATAATCAAAATAAGTGTCAAGCAATCCACACACCAAATGAGATTTCTTATTCTTTTCAATCTTCGCTTTCAGGAAAGCTAAAGACATTGCAGCCAAGCTTTGGAAGCTACTGTATTGACTGAATCTGGCAAGAATAAGTTTGCCAACTTTCCCGGCAAAATAACCTGAAATTTTACTGGCCAACAAAAAAATTATTCCAAACACAGTAACTTTATATAGATAAATTTAAACATTTATCAACTGAAAATGAGTGAGTATGGCAAAATGTTTAAGTGTTAAGTGTTAAGCATCAACATTGCTCTGTTTTTATAAGCCCAGGACATTTCAACATATTTTGTTGTCCTTACTAATCTTTGGTTTGATCACCTGTTACTTCTGACATTGTATAAGCTAAGAGAGCCTCGCTCCATGGCTCATCTGTGCTGATGGGTAACTCAGCCTAAATGAATTAAACAAATTACAAACGTGAAAAACCCAATTTCAATTGGGACCACGAATATTTCTTTCAAATTTGTGTACACGACGCAAATCAAACTGTTGAACAATTTTAAGTGACCTAAATATCTCGTCATGTAAATTCACAAATCTAACAGGAATTTCAGGCTAATGTACATGACTTAAACTAAAAAAGCTATTTCCAAAACAATATCAAAGCCCTGAAAAATGCGTCTTTAACTTCAAATATTCATTGTTCACTATAGAAGATTGACATGCGGTGGGCCTCCTGCTTGCATTATCTCTTGGATAATCTTCTCCACGCAGTATGCTCTCAGTTGAGGTGAATTTCAGAAAACTAACATCAAGGTAAATTAAGTCTTTACAAAAATCAGTGTGTTCTTTGTTCTCTGAGTCAGTAAATGGCCAAATGATTTTTCAATTTACCTGACCCTGTACAATATTAACAATACATTTTAAAGATTTCCACCCACACACCTAAATTTAAATCTCTGTCAATCTCACATGAAGCTGCACAACTCTAAATCATTAGCCGCGGGTAATCAATAAAGCTAAATCACATTGGAGGCAATTTTCAGCTCACTGAAATATGCACATCGTTGTAATATTTTAACTCTATTAACGATAATGAATATATTAAAATGTCATTTCAACTCACCAATAATATTGCCAAACAAATGGCCAATTTCCAGTAATTTGAAAGCGTGTGTATGGTACATTTATTAGTATTAGATTAAATCTGAGGAATTATTCAAAAAACTGCATAACATAGTATATTGTAATCTGAATATTCCTTGGCATCTGCCCAAACCACTTATCTAAGCATTAGATGGCACCATTTATTACTCCATCTGTAACT